>PVIJ01005153.1:0-107532 GCA_004024925.1 Scalopus aquaticus
TATTATCATATCGTCTGCAAATAGAGACAGTTTAATTTCTTCTTTTCCTATTTGAATCCCTTGAATGTCTTTCTCTTGTCTAATTGCTCTGGCTAGGACTTCCAGTATTATATTGAAAAGTAATGGTGAGAGTGGACATCCTTGCCTTGTTCCTGATCTTAGGGGAAAGGCCTTCAGCTTCTCACCGTTGAGGATAATACATACATAGTAGGAGATCTCAACACCCCACTTTCTCTATTAGACAGATCAAGAAGACAGAAAGTAACCAAGGACATTAAAGCTCTAAATAAGGACCTAGACCACATGGGATTAACAGATATCTATCGATCACTTCACCCCCGAAAAATTGAATACACATTTTTCTCAAGTGCACATGGATCAGAGATACTTTCTAAGTTAATTCCTTGATTTGTGTGGTACCCAGGCCGTGCGGTATAATAAATTTGAAACTTAAGCCTATGTGAGGTGTATCTTGAGAGGACAAATTCTCAGAGATCACCCCCCACCCCTGCAACCTTTTGGAGCTAACACAGGCAAGCATCATTGTTGTCAATCTTTGTAAAGTATGATCTGCTCTTTCACCAAGTGTGAGCTTTTGAGGTACTACCTTATGAAAGGCTGTCAGTCACAACCCCTCCCCCAGTGGGCCCATGGCCCTTCTCCTGTACATGGGCAGCAGGGAACCCAAGCCCAAGGGGACATGGCCCCACTGCTATTTCTGCCTCCACCAAGCATCTGAAGTACTAACACCTACTTAGGTAACTGGTTTCTATGTCTCTGACCATTTTGGGTCCCTGCTATTTGTTTTCATTTCTATTTGAACTCAGTTGTATACTTAAGAAGGTGTCATTTGTGTTTTACCCAGCTTCCAGCACAATCACAAGTCAGACATGATGGGCACAAGAGTTAGGCTTAAGTGAGGCCTCTGGGCCACTGTTTATAACAACTCTCATGTCTCCCCCAAGGACAAGAGACTGGGTCTCCCTCACAAGATAATGAAATGTTAGCTCCTCGAGAGCTGATCTGGGTCTAATTTTCACTAGCACTAGCACTAGCAAGGCGCATATCAATGCTCTGTAATTTTGTGATTGAATTTTAAATTAGAAACTGGCAGTTTCACTGCATTTTCTTTGCTCCTTTGTCAAAGATTAGTTGTTCATATATATGCATCTTTAATTCTGGGTATTCTGTCAGTTCCATTGGTCTTTGTATCTGTTTTTGTTCCAGTACCATGCTGTTTTAGTTTTTACAGCTTTGTAGTATAGTTTGAAACCAGGGCGTGAAATTCCTCCGTTTTCTTTCTTTTTAGTCAGGAGGGCTTTAGCTATGCGGGGATTTTTGTGGTTCCATATGAATTTCATCAGTATTTGATCTATTTATTTGAAGAATGTCATTGAGATTTTCATTGGAATAGCATTGAATCTGTAAATTGCTTTTGGGAGGATTGCCATTTTGATAATGTTAATCCTTTCAATCCATGAGCAGGGGATGTCTTTCCATTTCCTTGTGTCTTCTTGTATTTCTTTCAACAGTATTTTGTAGTTTTCTTTGTATAAGTCTTTTATGTCTTTTGTTAGATTTATTCCCAGATATTTGATTTCAGTTTATTCAATAAATGGTTCTGGGGAAACTGGACAGCCATATGCAAAAAAAATGAAACTAGACTACTGCCTCACACCCTGCACAAAAACCAACTCAAAATGGATAAAAGACCTAGACGTAAGACCTAAAACCATAAAATTTATACAAGAAAGTATAGGCAAAACTTTACACGATATACATCTCAGCAAAATCTTTAACGACACACCCCCCCAAAGTGAAGAAAGTGAAGGACAAGATAAACAGGTGGGATTACATCAAAATAAAAAGCTCTGTACAGTAAAAGAGACATTAACCAAAACAAATAGACACCCTACCAACTGGGAAAAGATCTTCCCACACAATACATCTGATAAAGGACTGATAACAAAAATTTACAAGGAACTCACACAACTCAACAACAAAAAAAAAAAGCCAATAACCCAGTCAAAAAATGGGCAGAAGAGCTCAAAAGGCACTTCTCCAAAGAAGAAAAGCAAATGACCAACAGATACATGAAAAAATGCTCAACATCACTTATAATCAAGGAAATGCAAATCAAAACCACTATGAGATACCACCTCACACCTGTGAGGATGGCACACATTAAAAATATAGGCAACAACAAATGCTGGAAAGGATGTGGAGAAAAAGGAACTCTTCTACACTGCTGGTGGGAAAGTGAATTGGTCCAACCACTATGGAAAGCTGTATGGCGATTCCTCAAACTGCTCAACATGGAGCTTCCATACGACCCAGCAATCCCACTTTTGGGAATCTACCCAAAGGACACAAAAACACTAATCCAAAAGGATACATGCACCCGTATGTTCATTGTGGCACTGTTCACAATAGCAAAGGTATGGAAGCAACCCAGATGTCTAAAAATAGATGATTGGATCAAGAAGATGTGGTACATATACACAATGGAGTACTATTCATCATGGAAAGAAGATAAACACATGCAATTTGCAGCGATATGGATGGAATTAGAGGGGATGATACTCAGCGAAACAAGCCAGAAAGAAAGAGAAAAATATCAAATGGTTTCACTTATAAGAGGACTATAGGGAAACCAAATAGGAGAGACACTTGGGGGGGGGAGGGGGAGGACAGGGGCACAAAATGAAGTAGAAAAGAACACAAGGGACCACGGAGATGGATCACGGGTGAATCGGTGGTGGGTAACCCAAGGGGAATACAAAATGTAAAAGATATAAATAACAATAAAAATATATATTTTTTTAAAAAAAGAAACTGGCAGTTTAATTGTTGCACAGGACCCAAGCTCCATCTCTTTGTCATATGTACCTTGTTAAGCTGCATTAAGATTATTTTGTAGAGTAGTACTTAATAAAGTGAGAAAATATTCTTGACATATTTTTAGTAAAAAAGCAAAACAAAACAAGAAAGGCAACATAGGTTGCTTGACAGCTATGTGCATTTTAAGTGCTAGGGGGAAAAATGAAATAGTGAAAGAAAAACACATGAGACCCATATACAGCAAGAAATATTAAAAGAACTTATCTTTGGAGTGCGGTTATGAGTTGTGTTGACTTTTGTATTTACACTTTTATATGTTTTCTCAGTTTTCAAAGTAGAGTGTATGCATGACTTTTATAACAGAACTTGATTTAAAGGTGGTAGATGAGGCAATTGCCACTAAAGAGAGGTCACCTTTGGAGCTGATGGTCTGCTTGCTCCCCGCACTGCCAGTCCTGCCAGGCAGACCCAACATCTCCCCTTAGACACCCCTGGGCTGGTTCTCCTTAGGAACTGGGGTATAAGGGGAAAAGATTAAAAGAGAAACAAGAGCAAGGATAGCTACATATATAGTAGTTAACATATATAATGTATACTCCATGCCAAGCATGCACACACACACACACACACACACACACACATTCATATGTATGTCTTATTCATTTAGTCCTCATGACATATTATCCAAATTTTATAGCTGAGAAAGGGAGTCTGATACTTCTTATAATAAAGAATTTGACTGGAATGTATATGGTTTTCAAATATATTATTGTTTCAGTTAGGATAGGTTAGAGTTTGCTGCAGGAACACACGTTCCCCAAATCGCAACAGTGAAAGGCAGCACATTTTCCTCTATGTTACATGACCAACTGGGATCAGCCAGGAATTGTCTTCTTTACTCAAGTTCCCATGCTCCATCACTTTGTTATCACCAAAGCAAGACAGAAGAGATGGTGAAACGAGTGTGGCATTAAAACAGTGGCAAGGACAGTGCCAAGGAGGGGGACAGGACACTGTCTCTGTGTTCTCATCCATGTGTTGATAATTGCAAGGCCACTCGGGCTCAGGGAACAACTACAGTGGGGTTTATTTAACAAAAAAGGAGATTGGGGAAACAAAAGAATTTCTAAGTCCTCAAGTGGCTGGCTGTCTCACCCCAGATGGTGACTATACTGCCCAGTAGTCCAAAAAAGTGCACTCATGTAAGATGGTGCAGTCCTATCAAGGAGGGTCAGGAGCTGCTGGCACGTGGACCACAATCCAACTCACAATGAAGACTACTCACAGGTAGGGCCACTGAGGTGACACCACAGCAGCCCACAGCTACTCTGAAGGTTGGGATGGACAGTGCTGGATGCCTGACCAGACAGCAACAGAGGCAATCGCACTGGGAGATTAATCACCAATCACACTTGCTCTATTTTCAGTCCACATAATGAGCTCAAGCCCGTGACTGACAGCTGGAGAGCCTGAACCTGATTGGCCCATTTATGATCCTGGCACCAGATACAAAAGGGAAAACTCCGGCATCAGCAAAGATTAGTCCTGTATTAAAGCTAGGGCAGGTTCGTGGGCTGGGGCCAGCCTCAGTGGGGCCGGGGCCACACTGTACCCAGCTCCCCTCAGTGGGGCCAGGTTTAACAATTCAGGCAGCATGTAGCAGAGCTGGGACCCGGGTCCCAATCACTGCAGGGCGGGCTGTCCTTGGGACTTCACAAATTGGCCCGGCATGCTGTAGACCTTCCTGCCTGTGGCTCCAGGGAGCAGCCCCAGTGGGCCCCAAGATGCCTACCCTTGGCCCAGAACCAGGAGCCACAGGGCTTGAGGTTGCCCACACTGATTGAGCGAGTGGGTGCTCCAGGCGATGTATTCTGAGGTCGGCTGTGGAGCCCCAGTGGGCCTGCTCACGGGTGGTAAAAGTCCCCTCTCCCCATTTCTACTGCTTTCAGATCTGCCTACACCAGCTGGCTCACAAGGGCCCCCCAGGCACCAGCAGAGCCAGTGTGCTTTGCTGCTCGTGGCAGCGGAAAGCCAGTCATGCGGGCAGCTTGTGCTGCAGGCATCTGGTTTCAGTGACTGGAAAAATTTCCTCCTGCAAGTGGTGGAGGTCTCCACTGCTCACTGACCAAAGTGAGTCACATGGGATACCTAATCCAAGAGGCCAGGGGCATGGCCTCTGACCACGTGCTGGTAAAGGAGACCCAGGTCATTTGCGAACAGCATGAATGATCACAGTCATCTACACTGACCCTCATGAAATCTGATGATTCCATTTTACATTAGAATGGTAGGGGATTTCCTAAAGTCTGACAAGAGGACGGGGCATGACACCAGTGCTCAAGTTCTAAGGTCCCAGAGATGAGACTGTTCCATGCATGTGTACCTGTGATGGGCCCTACCATTTTGTTCCTTCGATTTTCGACAATTTCATTCCTTTCGAAATGGATATCCCTATTGCCCCTATCATAGGGACCAGAACTTCTTGAGTGAGGAAATGGTGATCTTACCCTGTTCAGAGGGGTGACAAAGCTTGGCAGTGCCACACACCGAGCTGTGGGCCCATCCTACTCTTCTTGGACTGTGTGAGAGGCTGACAGTTTCCCCTTGTGGGCTCAGTTTCCTCATCTGTGAAATGGGCCACCATGCCATTCCCATTATAAAGGATAAAATCAGACAACAGTGCTTGTTCGCAAGCATCCCAATGTCTGTCCTTGCGAGCACTCACTGAGGTCGGTTTCTTTGCTCCCCCTGCTCACGTATTGCAGAATGGAGTTTTCCTCAGCGTTCTCATTTATATCATGGTGTTATTAATAATGGCCATACCGGGCCTCCCTGGTGGCGCAGTGGTTCAGCACTGAGCTGTGGAGCTCTCAGCAGTGGTGACATGAGTTCAACGCCTGGCCAGGGAGATTCCCACATGGTGTGGCAGACCTCTCCTGCCTCACCCGCTGCTCCCCTCAGCAGTGTATTTCTGTCACTCTGCCTGTTCTGCTCCTCACTCTGTCTCTGGTGAACCCTCTTGCCGCCCCACACCTCTGGCCTGCACCCTAGCTTGTATGCATAAATAAATAAATCTTTTAAAAAAATTAAAAAGAAAATAATGGCCATACCTCTCTCAGGGCCATAGTTTGACATAATGTAAGTGTGAAAGTGTTTTAAAAAGCTGAAAGCACTTTAGAAATGCAAATTAAAAAATGCTCATGATAAATCTAAACATGTTCAACTTTTAGAAAATGTCTCTTAGTCAGTGTGTTAAAGGTTTTTTTTTTAAAGAAGCAAATTGGGTGACGTTTTTACCACTAGTGTAAAATCCAGCTGGAGGCTAGCACCCTATCCAGTGCTAGAAGGGGCTCCAAGACCTGGCCTGGGAAACTCTCCCTATTCTTCCTGCGGTGCACAGGGCTAACTTTCAAGGGATAATCATCCACCCATCAGCAACTCTGCTGCAAACAAGGCAAGTCCCTGTGAGACACAGAAGAAACCACCCCCAGCTGCCCAGAGTGGAGGGCTGTGCAGCCTATTTGAGTGGGGGAGGAAGGATAAGTGGGAGGTGGTTAGCATGGTCAGTGAGTTTGGGGATGGTGGCTTTGAGTTCATTTTGTTTCCTCTGGAAGGAAACCTGTGGGTAGTAGGGGGTCCCCACTTCCTGCCCTGTGGTTATTTGGTTGCTCAGTCAAGTTGGGAGTCCTGATTGGTGATTCAGAAGTTAAGGTGGCCTCTCATTACCCAAGCTTATGCTGAGTGCCTGGGAGGGTCTGCACTCGGGCTGAGTGGCTGCTTATACCGGGACAGTACAGGCTTGGGAAGATTTAGAAGGGTGCATATTGCCTGGACCCCACCCTGCTAGAGCTGCAGTATCTAGGATGCCAAGGTGGAGGGGGAAGGTGATTGGCAGGGTGGGATCTGCATGATGAGCTGGCCTCTCCGCAGAGCGTGGGTCTCCCAAACCTCAGTGACTCCAAAGGAGGATTGGCCTCAGAAGTGGGGCTTTGGGGTCCAGATAAGACCTCCAAACAGGGCTGAAGTCCAAGGGGAGGTGTGACAACAGAGTATTAGCTCTTCAACAGTGCTAAGCCACATGCACAGGTCCTGGCCCTGCAGGCTGGAGGGGCCTAGAACCCCATCGACAGGGGAGCAAACTGGCTCTGGAGAGGGAGCCGGGTCACGACTGTCATGGCGTGGCCTTACACCGCCTTCCTGAGGAAGACCGCCCGGATTCCTGCATGTGGGACCTGTTGGCTGACTCAGAGCCCCAGAGGCCCAAGGCTGCCCTCCACTTCACCACTAAGGGGAAGATTCTTTCAGCAATAACCTTGACCTTGTGGAGGAAGATTCCAGATCTCCAGTACTGCTTTCTCAGCCCCTCCTTTCCTCAGGATCCTGGGGCTCTCCTGCCAACTGGGAGATCAGGTACAGACAAGAGACTTGGGGTTCTGCCTTAGCTTATTCATCTGTTATTTATTCATTCAACAAAGTTTTCAGGACACTGTTTCTCTGGGGGCTGGGAATTACTGCTGGGGGCAACAATGAGGCTCCTGTCCTCAAGAGCTCACAGTCTGGTTGTTGGTGGAGGGTGGTTAAGCACTAAGCAGTTCATGGCAGAAGCAAGGGACTTTATAATGGGGACAATGCTGTGAGGCTGGGGGAAGATGTGAAATGTGTGGCTTGGGCGTCTGACTTTTGCGTGGAAAGAGGTCTCGTGAAGGGAACAGCTGGTTGGTGGTGTGGAGTGGGGGAAGGAGGCGCATCCAGGCACAGGAAAGGCCAGCGGGAGGTTCCACTGCAGAGGGGCAGGATTCACCTGGGTGCTACCCTCCTCAGTCATGGTGGATGGTGGCAGGGGAGAGGCCAGGCTAGGGTTGGGAAGGGACAGGGGCCCCAGAAAGGCTGTTAGGAGGTGAGGCCTTGTTGGATCATGTTGAAGCTGGCCATGTGGAATGGGCTGACTGGGCCTGGGAGCCATCGCTGCTGTCCCTGCTCCTGCCTGTTCTGAGACCTGGAGACAGGAGACTCCGAGGAATCAGCCTGTGAGGAGGGCCTCCTGGAAGAGCTGGCCCCAAGTCAGGCGAATCAGGGTGCTGCTCCACTCAGCACTCCTCATTTGTTCCTCAAGTGAGAAGGGTCATTTAGCACAATTTTAGATGGAGTCCAGAGCACCTGCTCCCCTATGGCCATCCCACAGGACAGCGGCTATGAGTGTCAGACCCTCACCAATGTCTGTCTGTGCAGCTGCAAGTGCACCATCTACTGAACAAAAGAAGACGGGGTTGGGCGGGGGGTTGGCGCAGAGGGGCCAGGCAGAGAGAGGTGCTTTCCTTGACTCCTTGAGGGAGTCAGGAGGCCTCTCTGGGGACGTTATATCTTCATAAGGAGGCCTTTTGGAGATCTCTAGGCAGGGGGTGAACAGGTCCTGGGGCCCAACAAACTCGGTGTGTTGTCGCGGAGCACAGAGCAGCTCCCCTCCTCACCTATTCTGTTCTTTTTTTTTCTTCCTTAAATTAAAACAAAAAAAAGTTTGTCTAGCTGCTGTGTGGAAGCCAGGTGGGTGTGGGGTGGACTATCAGGTAGAGGTCACAGCCAGTGAAAGGTGCAGAGTGGTGGTGAAGGTGCAGGCGGGGTGTAAGCCATCTTAGGGGACCCTGTGGGGTGAAGGGAAGAGAAGGGGAAAGCAATTGCTGGTTCATTTATCCCTGGTCATCTACCCCCAGGACTGTTAGGTTTCAGGCACACAGCAATAAACAGAGCCTCCTTCAGGTTGGACACAAAGAAGCAAATTGATGAATAAGCTAGAAATTTGCGTGGTCAGCCCAGGAGACCAGTCAGCATCTGGAGGGCAGCACCCAGGGGTGCCACAGAGCTTCAGGGATGGGTGGGTGGAATCAGTTCCCAACTTCTCTTTGCTCTTATCTGACCTGCCAGTGCTTCCCACTGGTTGAAGGCGACAGGAAGTTAGAAGGCTAGGGGGCTCGTGCAGCTGTCCATCTGCCAGAGGAGGGAGACCAGAGGGTTAGACCGAAGAGGCTGGCAAGCTAGATAACACCCCAGGTCCAGAGTCTCTGCACTCAAGTGTGTCTTCTGGGTCCTTTCTTCCCTGGAGCCCTGCTTTCTTTCAATGTGGGGCCTGCAGGGGACTGTGGGGACTGTGGGGACTTGCCTTCTGTATGTATATACCCAGGCCAGGAGGGGACAAAGCGGCTCTGGTGTCTGGCCTCTTCCAGGGAGCTGGGGCTGGATGGGATTTCTAAAGCTTAGCACAAATGCCTAATTAGTATGGCAGATCCTTACTGATCCAGAGGGTGATGTGGGACCCTTAACCCCTCCCCCAGTGCTGGTTTTTCCTGTCCCACGCCAGGCCCCTTCCAGGACCCCGGGCCACAAACCCTGTCTCCGTTGGGCCTTGGAGAAGGCTGTGTATTTTCAGAACCAGAAAGGCCCATCAGTGGTTCCAGAGTCAGTCAGAAAAAGAGACCCACGCCTCGCTCCATGCTGCAGCTGCTGAATTGCTGTCTCTTTTTTTGGCATATTTAGTTTTCGTTTCTCTCCAAGAATGTCTTGATGTGAACCTGCCATGTATTTGGATTACTCTTGGCCTCCATGTCAAGGCCGACTTCCTTATCAGGGTGGGCCTCCAGAAGCCCATGTCTCCCTGACTAGGGGTGTGAGGTGGAGTCTGCGGCCCAAGAGCAGCTCTTGGCAGGGAGGACAGTGAACAGGGTTTTCCTGGAGTCTGATATTTTTGTTGGAAAGTGTGTGGGGCCTTCATACATGTTATTTCATTGAGTCTTCACCACTGTTTTGTGTTAACTATAGGCAACTATATAGTTAAGGATAACAGAATCTTCTAGAGATACAGCTAGCAAGGGGCAGGGAGGGGCTGGAATTCACAGGTGGATCACATCACGCCTGCCTCCAATCCTGGTCCTGTAGGCCCGGGGGATGGTCCCTAGATGCAGGTCCCTGCTGGACATACCTGAGTCGAGGGCGCGTGTGCATACCCACACGAGCACACTCACCCGTACTGCTCGTATGTGCCCATTCACACATGCAGCCTGGCTCCCAGGCTGACCCGAATCACAAGTCTGTTCTCAGTGAGCGTCCTGCTCAGCTAGTGCTCGCCTCTGTTCTTCTCAGGCTGCTCCCAGGAGCCTGCTTCTTTCCCTGTCCCTCAGGCAGTGCTGGCTTGGCTGCAGCAGGGAGCAGGGTGTGGAGTGCAGGGGTGAAGAGAGATTTTTTTCCTAATTCGAACCATGTCCAAACCACTGTCTGGATACAGCCCTCAGCCACCATGTTTCTCACAGACGGTGTCTTGCCAAGAAACAGAAGCTTCTCTGCCAGCAGCTGAGGGGGAGAGAAATATTGGGGACGCTCTGTGGCCTGGCAGCCCGGCTCTGTGGCTCTCCTGTGGGGGCTCCTGTGGGGAGTGGTGTCTGAAGGGGAACTGGGCTGCTCTGGTTGCCTGGGTGTGCGGGTGGCAGGCTTGGGCTCCTGTCCCGGTGGGCACAGTCTCCTCCTCACACTTCTGGTTTCGGGCCCACCAGGGAACTGAGTTCCTTCAGGCCTGCTATGCCTCAATCCTTTTCTTTCTTAAAATCTTTGTTTTGATTTTGTGAACAAAGTATCCACAGAGCCCAAATGCCAATAACTGCAAAAGGCTCCAGCATGGGTCCCTCTTGCACCTTCCCACCAGCCTCTCTTCCCCTTTGGGCAGCCAGTATCACACTTTGCTGCATATTCAAGTAAAGCACACTTACATTTCTCTTTCCTCAAGTCTCTGCAAAATGCCAGCACACAACACAATGCTCTTTGGTTGCTTTCTCACCCGTCAGTGTAGCAGAGCCCCTGTGTCAGTGCTTGAGGAACTTCCTTATTCATTTCTGCAGCTCCACCATAGCCCCTGGTAGGGAGGAATCATGCTGTCCAGACAGTGATGCATCCAACTGTTCATCCTCCTGGGTGCAACCATGTGCCCAGGACTGTGCCTGGACCCCAGGGCAGGGGATACAAAAAACTGTTGGCTGGTGTGTTGGCTCTGGTGACACTATGCAAAAGAATCCAAGTTCATGTGGATCTGGTCTAGCATGACAAAAGTGGAACCCAAGATCAAAAGAGCATCTGCTGTGCAACAGAGTGAAGGCAGGGCAGGGCTGTTATAGGGCAGAGTGAGTGGGAAATTGGTATTCAGAAACCCTGTCACATAGTCTGACGATTACTGAAAGTGGGGTGCAAATTTGAAACCAAACTTCTTGATGGCCAAAGCAGATCAATGTAGAAAACTTAGACCCATGAATAAATGGATTTTTGATTTATGACAAAGCTGGCCAAGCAGTAGGAAAGGAAAGACTTTTAAACAAGCAGTGCTGGGATTATTGAGTGCTTAATAATGGAATAATGGAAACGACAAAACCAAATCAAACCCTTGACCACCATCTCATACCATGCACAAAAATATCAGCTCAGTGAGGGTTTAGATTCAAATGGGAAAGGCAGAACAGTACGGCTTTAGAAGATAATATTGGTGGCTCAGTCAGGTTCAACCAGAGAAGCAGAAGTGGTAGTGATTGCGCGTGCGTGCATGCATGCGTGTGTGTGTGTGTTTGTGTGTTTGTGTGTGTGTGTGTGTGTGTGTGTGTGTTACTTGGCTTACACGGTTGTGTGGACTGGTTAACCATGTTTGAAGCTTACAGGGCAGGAAGCCCCAGTAGTTTGTGCAGTCTGGCCAGGAATGGCTAAACCCTCTTTAGAAGTCCTTCTCACAGATTGGGTCAGGCCCAACTGGAAGAATATCCCCTGTGAAGATCTGTCAGCCTACTGGTGGGACTGCAATCACATCAGTGTAACCCCTTTATAGCAGCACCCAGGCCAGCGTGGAACGAGTGTCTGGGAGAAGGCCTGTATGCATCCTACAGCTGTGGTCCCCTGTCCTCTAACTCTCAGGAGAGGATGCTCTGAGTCATCCCCATCCTAGAGAAACTGAGTCACTTGAAAGGGCATTGTGAAGATGGTAGCTCAGGCCGGTCCAGTCGATACACCAAAAAGCCATCACAATAAGAAAATATTAATAGTCTCATGGCTTTGGGGTAGGGAGAGACTTTAAGCAGGAGGAAGACTGACGTGTTCCTCTTCCTTCTCTCCTTTCTTCTCCCCTGTCCTCTCCTCCCCCACATCTCCTCTCCCTCTGCTCACTTGCTGGAAGACATCACTGCTCATGTCCTGAGGACGGCCCAGCAGCCCCATGGGACGGCCCCTGTGGTAGGAACCAAGGGTCCTGCCGTCGGGTGAGTGTGTCACCTCGAGAAGGTCTCCAAGCCCTGCCAAGCCTCCCGTGGCCACAGCCCTCACTGCTAGTGTGGTTGGGCCTATGAGAGGCCCTGAACTGGAGCTGCTCAGACGAGCCACATCCCACTTCCTGAACCACAGAAGCCTTGAGATAATACGGGTGCGCTGTTTTGAGTAATTTGTTTTGTGGCTAAAGATGATTAATTGCCCTTTGCCACCAGAATTAAACACCAGGTGAACATTAAAAAGACTGAAATACCAAATGTTGATGAACATGTGGAGTCACTGAAAGAGTCACTCTATTTATTGGTGAGAGTGAAATCAGTATGATCATTCTGTAAAATAGTTTGGTATTATTTCTACTTCTATTATTTTTGATATAATTGAAAGCATCTGTTGCTAATGGCCCAGCCATTCCACTTTTAGTTTATCCAACAGATGTGTATATACAGGTGCACACCAGGACACACGCACATACTATGCTCCTAACAGCAGATTCGTAATAGCCCCAACAGAAAATGGACCCCCAAATCAACCCACAGTTTATAGCAGTGGGATCTATGAGCTGTGAAAATTAACGAAGGATGGCTGCATGCAGTAACTTGACCGGGTCTCATAAACACAGCTTTTGGTGAAAGAAGCCTGACACAAAGGAGTGAGAATTGTATACTTCAGTCTGAAATGAAGGACATTTAAGACATACATAGGCCTGGGAAAAAGCCCGCCAAAATAATGGCTTGTCATGATGGCACAGGATATCCTAACTGCTACATTTGCATCTGTACATCTGTTTTGCTTAAGATAAGGGTAATGTATGTTTTCCTTAAGATAAAGGTAATGGTATGGATAAACATAATTGGTATGGTTGAGAAAGTATATAAGGTATGTGTAAAAACCAGAACAGGTCCTTTTGAGTCCCTTTGGCTCAAGGGTCCTCAGCTGAGTTATAAACTCTGTCTATACCCTACTCTGTCTCCTGTCCTCTGGTGTCCACAACAGCCTAACAGAAGGAAGTGACTTTGTGGTGTGAAGGATCCCCAGGGGTTTCTGGGAAGTTGATAATGTTTTGTTGCTTTACCTGGGTGATCATTACATGGGCGTCCACTACTGTGAGCATGTTGTAAAACTTTCTGGGACCCTTCCCTCCCTAGTGTAGCAGGCAAGAGAGTGAAGCCATCTGCATAGATTAACATCAGAACAGGCTTCAACCTGTAGTCAGGGCAGGAATCTGCTGCCCGAAGCTAAAGCAGCATTTCAGCTAATGACCAAGAGCCAGATAAAGACTTACTAGTGGGAACCTAGCCTTTGCATCTCCAAGCATATTTAGAAATCAGGGAAGCATTGGCCTCTCTTCACCCATAGGCAGCATCAACATCTACGTTTTAATGACTCACTGTTCCTACCTATATAAAGTAAATTCCAACTTCTATTTGTTGGATAAACAGTTCTCAGAGTGAAAAATCTGTTGGACTGCTTCCAGGGTTTGAATCTTTATTCTTGATCCTTTAATACACACTTTAATACACTTAATTTCACTTGGCCCAATTTTTTTTTTAAATTGGCACTATGTTATCTGCACGTTTTGTGCCTTTGTCTGTGTGAATGCACAGTCTGTGTTTTTAGTTAGAAAACTTAAAAAAAAAAAGCACAACAAGTATACAGCTAATAACACTAAAACCCTGGCTTCATGGGCCTGTTTCAACAGCTCTCAGTGCGGCTCTGCAGACAATCTTGATGGGCCAAGCCCACAGTCGGCCTGCGGCTCTCTGGTGGGTGTGTTTTCTGGGAGTCCATGGAATGTGGGCTCTCAGGCATCCTCCGTGAATAATACCCCTTTGATTAAAGCTGGAGCACAGAGTTCTAGCGTGCGTTCTAGAGAGAGCCAGAGTCCTCCCCTCAGCGTGGCTGACTCGAGGCCACTACTAGAGTCACTTTAGAGATGAGTGAAATGGTGGGATGACTTCATCCTGAGAAGGCCAGGCAGTCTCAGGCTGCTTCTCACCTGAATCCATATCTACCTCTGCCCTGGATGGGGGCTGCCCAGGAGGTCTGCTGTGGGGTCAATGCTGCTGGTTTTGTGCTCCCTTACCCTGTGCACACTGGACCTGAATATTTGCCACCATGGGACATGATTGTGGGGGATTAGGCTGAACTCCAAAGCTGGAATGCCAGTTGCCCCAAAGCCAAAGGAGCATCTCAGTATGCATGTCCATGACATATGTGAACAGTGAAATGTCTCCTTCAGGATAAGCTTATGGAATGAGCTGGGGTGGCTCCCTGGGCGATGTAGATTGTGCCTCCATACCCCTCTGCTCAGGGAGGCAGCCTCGGATGTTTTGGCTCAGGATAGGTCCTTGCATGTACCACATGGGCATCTAACCCTATGAGCAGGCTGTTGAACCCTGGGAGGGTAATGGTGGCTCTTGAGACCCTCTGATGGGGTCTCTCTGTTCTCCAGGGCCAGAGAGGGAACAGCACCAGGACAGCAAGGCCCAGGAAACTTGGGCAGAAAAGCCTGTAACATTATTCCTTCTGAGAAGATGGGTGAACCTCTGATTCCACACACAGATTCCCAGGCTGTCACTGGTCCCATTGGCCCAGCAGTCACAGTCGGGCCTGATCCCATGAATGCTCTGGGAGAAAACAGATTACCTCCATGGCAGAGAAAAAAGTCAGAAAGCAGATCTCAACAAGTGGCAGTGCTGTTTTTTTAAGAAACAGCAAATCTACCTCAAATTGGCTTGAATGGTAGGATCATTCACAAAAATTGAGATATAATTCACATATCATAAAATTTACCATTTTAAAGTATGCAATTCAGTGGTTATTAGCATATTCACAGAATTGTGAAACTATTAATTGTACACCATCAACTAATTGCAGAGCATTTTATATCCCTTCCTCACTCCCCTCGCCTCAAAGAAACCTGTGCCCATTGGCAGTTCCTCCTTATTACTTTCTTGCTCCAGCCCCATGGAAACTATGAACTTACTTTCTGTTTCCTTGGATTTACCTGTTTTGGATGTTTCATATGAAAGAAAAGACTTTTGTGTTTAGCTTCATTTACTTAGCATTAGATTTCCAAGGTTCACCTATATAGTAGGTAATATTATTGGTGAATAAAGTTCCATTTCATGGATATACCACATTTTTTCATTCACTAGCTGATGGGCACTTGGCTATTATGAATAACATTGCTTTGGAAAATCTTGTACAAAGTTTTGTGTAGACAAGTTTCATTTCTTTTTGGGTGCAGACCTGTAAGAGGCGATACTTAGTCAAATGTTAACTCTTTGTCTAGCTTTTTGAAGAACTGTCAGACTATTTTTGAAGTGGTCGCACTATTTCACATTCTCACCATCAATGCATGAAGATTCAATCTCCCCACATCCTCACTGTCTGATTAGTCATACAAGTGGGTACAAAGTGAATGTCACTGTGATTTTGATTTGCGTTTTCCTAATGACAGTGACATTGGACATCTCATGTGCAGTTGGTACTCATATGGCTTCTTTGGATAAATCTTTTTTTCTAAGTCAGGCTGTCGTTTTATATTTGGATGTAGACTCTCTTTACTTGTGTGAGTTATATTTTCTCCCATTCTGTGAATTATCTTTTCACTCTCTTGACAGTGTCCTTTGATGCATAAAACCTTTAATTTGAAGTCCAAATTACCTCTTCCAATTTACCTATTTTTCCCCATTTGGTTGTTTGTGCTTTAGATGTCATTTTAAGACACTGTTGCCAAGTTCAAGATTTATACCTGTTTTCCCCTAAGACTTTTATATTTAGCTCTTATACTTAGGACTTTGATCCACTTTGAGTTAAGTTTTGTATTTGGTGTCAAGTAGGGATCCAACTTAGGATCAGCTTACCCATTTCTGTGAAAAAGGAAGTTGGAGTTTTGATAGGATAGCACTGAATCTGTAGAGCAATCAGGAAGTACTGACGTTTCAACAACATTGTCTTCCAATCCAGGAATACCAGCTGGTACCCAAAGCAGCCCTTGCCTAAAACCAAACTGACTTCATAATGCTTAGGCAAAAAGGGCATTGCTGGCTCTCTCCTGGAACACCCAGGACTCAGCAGTCAGGTGGCTGTTGGGATGGTATATGGGTTCCCATTTGTCCTTTGTGCTGGCCTTACTTCTTCCTTGTAGCTGGGAAGGGGGCCATCGCTGCTCTGGGCTGCCATCTCCCAGCCGGGCTGCACAGAGTGAGGTATAGAAAGTCCTGGGTGAGGAGAGTGATGTGGAGTTAGGGTCATGTTCACACAGTTCTCCTGGAAGTAGGGTATAGGAGAACTTTCTGGGCTGACCCCACCTTGTGAGCCAAACAAGGGCCAGGTCATTTTACTCCTATGGAACATGCAACCTCTATATCTTGGAGTGTCAGAGTGAGGAAAGGAATGCACACCCAGCAGCCCTTGTCTCTTGCACAGGGTCTCCTTCAGCCATGCCCTGCTCTGGTTTCATCCCCTGTGCCTTTCTAGCCTTACTGTGGCCCAGATGCCTCTAGATCCTGTCTCACAGTCTCACAGCTGCTTCACACCTGGGCCTTTGCTATTTCCTACCCACGGGCCCATGTTCATCCTCATGAGAATGGGTGTTCTTGCTGCTCTTTTATAGCAGGCATGTGTTCCTTCCGCTGGAGCCCTCTCCTACACTCACATGACCAGTGGAGCTGCCCACATTGTCAGCACCCTTGGCCCTTCCCTGTCCTTGGGTTTTCCTGTCTGTCTCTCCTCAAGGGCGCGGCAACTTTATTCTATTCTTTAGGCACCTGGTTCCTAGACCAAGGCTAGGAAAATGTGTAGTGACATGCTAGGAAAAGAGATGCTAGGAAAAAAGTATAGTGAGTAGTGGCAAGGTTAGGATGGTCTGAGGGCCCCCTGGCCCTTGGGATCTACAGCGTCATTCCTGCCACAGTCTGGTTTCAGGGTCAGAGCATAAACTCAAGTTTAACCTGTTTGGCATAGTCCAGCTACCTTTTGCAGAGATCTTGCCCCTGTTAATCGCCATCAGACCCCCAGGCTTCCTGCTGTTCCCTTTGTTTTCTTGCTCAGTAAGCCCACTGACAATGGGGCTCTGGGGACCCCTGTGAGGAACATGGGTCTGAGCTTCCTGCACAGCCATGCCAACGGGCAGGTCACAGCTGATTTCATGAGGTTGACCTGACAACAGCGGCCACGCTTTTCCCACAGTAGCTGCCCCTAGCTGTGGGCCTGTTCTTGGAGGTTTCTCTAGACCACAGTGGCCGTCACCCCCTTTTCATCCCTCCTGCCACACTTTCTGTCTGATCCTCAACTGACCCTTCTCTTGGTTGAGCCCTCTGCCAGGGACTCCTCCCTAGTCTGGAGCTTCTGGAAGGTGGGGAGCAGACTTTCTACCACCCGTGTGCCCATGGTACCCAAAGCAACTCTTGCTCATTTTTTGGTCAGAGGTGATGCAGAGCAGTGATTCTCAAACTTTTTCATCTTAGGCTCCCTTTATACTCTTAAAATTATTGAGGACTCCAAAAGATTCCTATTTGTGTGTTCCAACCAGAGGATGCTATTCTGGGGCGCTCTCTCATGAGTATCTCTGTGGTCATAGACATTCATTTGGTAGCTTAAGAACAGCCATGTTGAGAATATCTATACCTGTAAAGTGGCAGCTGCAACATATCAGGGTTTAGTTGTTTGAAGACTTGGTCAACATGTACTGGAGTATGATGGTTATATGGATCTATATTCACTACCTTAAAGTTCAAAACTGAGAAATTTTAAAATGTAGGAATACACACTCTCTCTCTCATTAACCATCAGGTGAGGATGTGTTACAAATCACTGACCTCTGAATATGTCCTTATATTCATACAAATCCTGGATGTTTATAAGACAGAGAGTGAAAAAGCAAATAGGGTCACAGCAATACCATGAAAATAATTTTGACATTTCAACTGTCCTGGAAAGGTCCATGCTCCCAAGACATGGGAGCTCTGACCTCCCCCACCTGCCACAGGGTCTGGGGATGGTGTCTGAGCTGAGCTTGAGTGACATGCTTGAGCTACATCTTGCCCACTCTAGCCCCAGGGGCACACAAACTTGGGAGCTGCTGTGAGTGCACTGGGCTCCTCCTGTTTGCCTGAGTGACCCTGCCTGCCCCAACCCCACACTTTCCAGGGTGCCCAGACCTTAGGGTGCCTAAACCTCACCCCTTTCTCCAGCAGAATCTCTTGCCTTTGAAGGCATCACAGCCTGGCATGTGTGGGACTCTGCATAATTGCTCCCTTCTGGCCAGGTTCATGATTGCTTCCTGCCAGTGCTGACCCTTGGGGTAGATTGGGCTCCGCTGGCAACACCCATCTTCCATTGAGGACTTGTTTGGTTATCTATTGCTGGGGAAGCAGCCACCCTAGGGTTTAGTAGTTTAAAAATAACAATAATTTGCTTCTCTCATGAATCTCCATTTTGGGCTGTTCATGGCATTTATTGAGGGGTCCCTTCTAAAATGTTGCACTCACATGGCACATTGGTGCTGGCTACCAGCTTGGGGTGCCACTCCTCTCCAAGGGCTGCTTGGGCTTCTTTGAAACAGCAGCTGGTTCCAAAACTGAGCATATCCAGAAAACAGGGTAGAAGTCTTACAAGCCACATCACATCATCTCTACCATTCCATATGTGTTGAAACAGTCACAAATGATTGCCCAGGCCATACTCTAAGAATCTCTGGTGTAGAGTAAGATAGATGAGGGTCAGACTCTGCTTTACCCCAACTGGCTGAGTGACCTTGGATGGGTCATTTGATGGCAAGAAGACAGCCATACATGAGCCAGGAGACAGACTCTGATCATCTGTGAAATGGGGGTCATGGGAGTTTATTGAGGCCTATAGAAAGAAGATGGTAGAAAACCTAAAGTTAGGGTACAGTGGCTCAGTCTTTTACCCCATGACTGAAGGGCTGGTGGGGCAAAGCCTGGATTTGTGACATATTAACCAATGTGACACATTATCATTATGATGTACTCATCATAATTTTTACAATATTCATGGACTGAATGTTTTTGTCTCCCTGTCACCCATTATGTTGAATGTTATACGATTCCTACAACACTCGATGTGATGGTATTAGAAAGTGGAGACTTTGGGAGGTGATTAGGGCATGAGAGTGTAGCCCCCATGAATGGAATTAGTGTCCTTATAAAGAGACACCTTCTCCACCTTTCCCATGCCCCTTCTCTCCCTCCTCCTGCCATAAGAAGAACACAACAAGATGGCAGCCATCTGAGAACCAGGAAACATGTCCTCACCAGTCACTGAATCTGTCTGTGCCTTGACCTTGAACTTGCAACTTCCAAAAATGTGAGATATAAATATCTTGTTTATGTCCCCAGTCTCTAGTATTCAGTTATAACAGCAGAATAAGACAGACCCATAAATGTATGCCCTTTATGGAAGCACTAGTATGGTGGTGGGGATCATAAGGGCTACTTTAGCTTGTTTACCACAATACTGAATTCTTGGAATTCTGATTGACAGCTCAAGAAACCCAGTGGTAGTGTTATAGGTCTTCAGTTCCAGGGCACACACTCAAGAAGCATTTGTGCTTTAAGCTGGAGAGGATCTACTTGGAGCACATTCATATAGGCAAAGGGGGCAGGGCTAGATCTGTTTTATGAAAATGAGATTTTCAGTCTGTGCAGTTCTGATTGGTGGAAAGTTTGTCAAAAGATGCTTGGTTGAATTTCAATCCTGGTCATGGGTGGCCAGTGTGTTTTTATTCTTCTCAGTGGTGAATGTATCCATGAATGTCCCAAAATGCCTGGGCTTTGGACCTGCCTGGGACCTGACCCCCATTAACTTCCCAGCTCTGTGTGCTTGTTACCCAGCCTTGTGATGACTTAATGTTCATTTTTGTTTTCTTTTATTACTTATTTATCAAACCCTTCAAGACAAACAGAAGACAGAACTGTTGGAACCTTTTTACATGGAGTGCCCTGGGAGGGAAAAAGGATCCTTTGGGGCAATTGGAGGGTCCTGCAGGAAGGATCTGAAACTTCCATGCTTGGTGAACAGGTGATGCATTACACTCTGGTATGAGCTTCTCTGAGCAGAGAGAGGACTAATGAAGGATCAGCACCCAGAATCTGCCGTTTGACATGGGAGGGGACCTGACTTCCCAAGTCTGTGTGTCTCACAGAGCACGGCTGGCCTTGAGCTGGCCAGGAAAGCTGGGCTGGAAAGATAGGGGCTAGGTGAAGGGATCCCTGGGGCCAATTTCCTGAAGGGGACCCACACAGTTTGGGAGTAGCGCCCTTGCTGGGGGCTTCGTCAGAGTGGAGACCCTTTCTCTCAACCCTAATCTTCTGCCTGCTGGAGTGAGGGAGACATGGGTGGTAGAATGAGTGCTGATGATATGTGAAGCATGCACACTTTTCTTTTGGACTAGATTTTTAAGCATTTGGATGTGTCCAAAGAGTGATTTGGCACACATGACTGAAAGCAGTGATTGGAGGAAATAAAACCATCTGTATGCAAATCACAGACTTCAGACTCATAGGTAATAAGCTCAATGCATAAATTTCCATCTCCCACCTCTCCAGGCGCAGATGGAGAACACAGGGAGGTCGCCAGTCCAGGAGAGGGGCCAGACGGGTGGTCATGTCCCCACAGCCTGATTGCCATCCCAGTCTGCTGTCTTAGGCACACACCTACCCTCTGGAGGTAGTATGGCTAGGTCTCAGGTCCATAATTTATTTTCAGAGTTTGGTTCCTCCCAATCCCAAATATCAGGTGATGCATTGGTGGTAGAATTCTTGCCTGCCAAATAGCAGACAAGTTTCCTGGAGGTTCATCAGGGACATGCAACTTTTGGTGAGTGAGACCTTCTTTCTACTAGTCTTGGTCTTCTCAGAGCCAATGTCAAGGAGTCTTGTGAATGAGCTGAATTTGGACGAGCTCTTAAGGGAAACAGGAATTTGCCAGGTGTCAGGAAGAGGCGGCTGTACTGAAGGAAGGGGCCATTTGAGCATTTTCTCTTGCTTCCTTCTGTCTGCTCCATGCATCAGGAGGATGGCCTGAATGGGGCACCTCCTGAAGATCACAGCCCTAGGGTGGGCTGAATTGTTGGGGGATGAGGGAACAGCATTCCTCCCTAGAGCTGGTCCCCTAGGCACACAGGCAGCTTTGGAGCTGGGCTGCAGAGGAAATCCCCAGGCTAGACTGGGGTGGGGGTGGGCTGGCTTTCCCAGCTCAGCTCTCTCAGTCCCAAGAGGCTGGGGAAGCCAAAAGAGGCCAGAGACAGGGGTGCATTTTTGGAATTCCAGGCACGTCTGCTTCCTTTCCAGGCTGCTCAGGAGCTGTGCAGAGCTGTTGGCTCCAGGCTTCTGTGTAGTCTCTGCCCAAGGGTATGGAGGTGGATCTTTCCAAAATGTTGCCAGATGAAGCCTGCTTTGCCCTGCCAGCCCTTCCCAGTCCTCCCACCAGCCTCTCTCTCTCTCCCCCCTCCCCCTTTCTCTCTAAGGGAAAGGGGGAAGCCTTTCCAGGGCCTGGGATGGCTGTGGGGAACTTTGTCCCAGGGTATGGAGATATTAGAAAAGACCACAGATAATGATAGCACTTTATTGTGGCACCAAAATATCACAAGGAATTTTTTAATAAAAGATTTACATGGAAACACTAGATGTCAACATTTTTTAAAAATGCTAGCTTTACATTATTTTTTAGTTTTGGTTGTGATTACTTTTCACGTTAACAAAAATGATGTGTGTGATGTTACTGACAAGGCTGGATATCTCGCTCTTGTGATATGATTATGAAAATTGTCACTTTAAAAAAGAAAAACCTGTGACATCAATTTTCCTGGGCAATGGTGAGCCTTGCCTCATGGGGCGGGGCCTGGGGCCCCTCCTGCTGGGCTCCTCCTTTCTAGCTAGTCACCCTGGTGATCCCTTTTTATGGAAGGTTTGGGGTGTGAGGGCCTCTCTCCACTAATTTTCATTGACTTTACCATAGCCTGCATTTTTTCTTGCAAAATTTGTCATTTCCATCTGTGGAGTGTCTGTAGAAGCGTGCATTACTGAGATGGACAGGGAGAGGCTGGGTGAGCCACCAAGGACATCTGCATGTGGTGGGCACTGGGCCCTGGGGAGAGGGTTTACCTGAAACCTGACCTTGGCTTTCTTGCCATCTATGGTGAAGTGGGAGTGGAGAGTTGGATAAAGGGAACCTGGAATTCGTGCCTCCTTAAAGATTCCATGCTCCCCATGCCTCTGTGCCAGGATAGGCTGGAATATTGCCCTGGGGGCCCCTCCTCCCTCAGTTCCACCTGAATGTGGCTGCTTTCTATGACTTTCTCGGCTTTCTCATGGCAGTGCCGAGGAAGCTCTGATCTCCCCCACCTGCCACAGGGTCTGGGGATGGTGTCTGAGCTGAGCTTGAGTGACACGCCTGAGCCATGTCTTGCCCACTCTAGCCCCAGGGGCACACAAACTTGGGAGCAGCTGTGAGTGCCCTGCAGAGGGCAGCCTCCCACTGGGCTCCTCCTGCTTGCCTGAGTGACCCTGCCTGCCCCAGCCCCACACTTTTCAGGGTACCTAGACCTTGGTGACACCTCACCCTTTTCTCCAGCAGAATCTCTTGCCTTTGAGGGCATTATGGTCTGGCATGTGTGGGATTCTGCACAGCTGCTCCTTCCTGGCTGGGTTCATGATTTCTTCCTGCCCTGCTGACTCTCGGGGTAGATTGGGCTCCACTGGCATCACCCACCTTCCACTGAAGACTTTTATGGTTATCTATTGCTGGGGAACAAGCCACCCTAAGATTCAGTAGTTTATAAGTAACAATAATTTGCCTTTCTCATGAATCTCCATTTTGTGCTGTTTGTGACTCTAGGAAGGGGTTTCTTTCTAGGTGTTGCTCTCACATGGTATTGGGACACGACTGTGTTCCCTGCCCCCACTTAATGGGGGATAGAATGGGCTCAGTGCTCATAAACATGGAAGGTAGGTGGGCTCAGGGGGAGAAAAGTGAAGAAGAAGGGTGAGCTTGCTTCTCAGCTTTGGACTTATATCAGTGACTTGGGGGGCTTGGAGGAGACACATGGAGGGGAGACATGTAGATACTTGGAAGAGACATGTGGTGAGAGACACTGGGGAAGCTGACAATGGCAGTTGTTATCTTGATTGGCACTCTGACTTTGCTCCTTTCGCCCCAGACTTGACTGGCCCCTCCTGCCCCTTTATGGCTCTGTGCTAAAGATTACCCTCAACAGCCCTGCTTGGGGTCCATCCTGTTTGGTTGGGTATTTCATTCAGGATATTCTTTCTTCTCTTCTCTCTCTAGGCACACTAATTCTATTAAAGTTATTTCACTCTAAGAGTCTGCTTTGCCTTTGTGTACACAGATGGCTGAACCCCTTTACAGTGTGCAAGTTTAGGGGTCGTGGGGTCACCTGTTGGTCATGTGCTAACAATGGCTTTTGTGCTAGCCATTAGCTTGGGTCTCCACTCCTTCCCACAGCCTGCTTGGGCTTCTTAGAAGCAGGGAAGCTAGGTTCCAAAAGTGAGTCTTTGAAAACAGGGTAGACGCCTTCAAAACTCCATCACACTTCTACCAATCCATATCGGAGGAAACACCCAAGTGCAAGAAGGGGGCCACTGACTTACTTCTTGATGGGGAGGTGGCCAAGTTCTGGATGGCAGGGAGGAGAGGGGAGATACTATTGAAACCGGTTTGGGAAAACAATATCTGCTACAGGGATGACCATACCTCCTCCTGGGACTTGTGCCCTTGTGTCAGCCCTCCTCTTGAATTATTGACTCACCTATACTAACAGAATGATGGGAAACCACTTTTGAGATTAAGTCACAAAAAGGGTGGCTTCCATCTCTGGTGTTTCCTCTTGTTTTCTGTTGGTACCTCATCCTGGGGAGACCAGCTGCATGCCTTGAAGTAATTCCTTGGAGAAGTCCCCATGGCAAGACACCATGCCCTGTAAAAACCATGGACAGAGCTTGCAGGCAAAGTTCCCCAGTCAGCCTTCAGGTGAGACTGCAGCCCTGGCTGATAGCTTGGCTGTACCCACATGCGTTACCACTAGCCAGAGCACCTAGGTAGGCTGATTCTAGATTCTGACCCACTGAGATAATAAAAGTGTATTGTTTTAAGCTATTAATTTTGTAACTTGTTAATATCATTATATAAAACAAGTGGTTTTGCCACAAAAAGGAGCTTGAACTCATGGTGCTTCCACATATTCTGTCAACCCAGAGATGATGAGGGCCCTATTCTTTCCTAGTGTTTTCTTGTTTTTGTCTACCTAACAGCTTCAAATAAACCATGGGTCATAGAGGCAGCAACTAAAAATGGTTTGAAAGCGAGTACAGGAAGGAAGAAAGCAGTATTTTTGTGAAAACTTTCCACATCCAGAAGCCAAATCCTCAGTTCCCCACCAGTTCATTAGTTCCTTCATGTAATCCATTCAATGTTTTCTGGCTAACATCCCTAGAATGTGCAGTGCTGGCCCACGGGGAGACAGGTGGAAGAGCATCCTACATGGGATAGGTTAAGGTTGTAGAAAGGAAGGTACCATAAGTCCTGCTGGGAAGACCACTGTCTGGGTGCATCTGCAAAGAGATGCAGGTGTGTGGAGAAACTGGGAGAAGGAGGGGCAGTGGGGGTACAGATTTGGGAGGGGGCAATGGACTCAGGCTCTCTCTTTGGCTGCTTGACTTTCCCTCTTCCCTTGGGGATGGGAAGGTGTTGGGAGCTGAAGGTGCACTTTCTTGAGAGACTTTTGGTATTCAGGTCTGGGTGGACTTGCCATGGACGAGTGAGGGTGCTGTGCCATCTCCAGGTTGGGGAGCGCTGTGAGGGGTGGGTTAGTCCTGGGAAGCCCAGGTCCCCTGGCTTGACTGTGATGCTCCAGTTCCAATCCCCATGTTGGCCTTTACTGCTCTTGCAGTTTCACCCCTTGGAACACTCCTGGGACCAGGGCATGTCATTGTTAACTGTTCAGTTAACCTCTTTTCGGAGGTAGAGGGACCCCACCCTCCTCCTTCCTGCTTGGCAGCATCTCCACCTCCTACAGCTTATATCCTCCCACTGTGCTAGGCTCTTCTTCCAGACTGAGGCTGTCAGCCATGCTCGATGGCCCTCAGTATGTGATGGCATGTCCTTAGCTTGTCCCGAGTCCTCACATCCCAGTGCTGCTCTGAGACACCCCAACATGGGAAGCTTGACTCAGTTTGAGGCACTTCTTTAAAAAGAACACAGTCTATTCTGGAATTGAAGATGCCAGAACTGAGATAGACCTCTGGGCCCCCTGGCTCCACCACCTGCCCCTCCTGGATGCACAGCCCCTCTGCCCTAGGCAACTTTAATTTGCTCCTCTCCCTCTGGAATTTGAACCTTGAACCGATGTCCCCACTGTTCCTGTGTCTGAGACCCACCTATTCTGCTGATAAAGATTCCAAGTTTTGTCAGTCACCAAAGTCCACATGCCCAGGACCTCCTGAAGGGAACTTAATTAATGTTTGGTAAGATTCCAGGGGCCCCTGTGGAAAGGTGCGACGTGTGGGAGATATTATTTTAAAAACTGATTATAGACCCCCTCCCGAGACCTCGTAATTAGGCAACTGTTGCTGTACTCGAGTAGCTGCAGCTTTAATATCTACCTAGATTGTAATTAAGTTGGGCCTCCTGGAATCGAAAACTCCATGTTACTTTGCAGTTGGGGAAAGAATTCTACCCATAGCAACTCATTACAAGAACGCACTTGGATTCCAGGAACTTTGCCAATTATTTTTTATAATTCAAGTGTGGTTTTAATTTCCCTCCTTGAAATTTCCTCTTAAGTGAATAGAAATGTCTTCCTGTCTTTTTACATTTTCTGGTATTTTATTGATCAAACATCCAGTAACTGAAGCTATGTTCGAGTGCTTCTGTTTGAATAGTCTTGGTTCAGTCTTAGAATAAGGCTGAGAGGGGACGTGTGTTGGGAAGCCCAATGGGAGAATGGATTGTGGGGTTCAGGGGAGCCTGGGCATCTAACCCAAGCTGGAGGGAATTGACTTCTTCCTGGGCACACTTGGACTACATTTCCCAGACCTCTTTGCAGTTAAGCTGGGGTCATGTGACTATTTTGACCAATGGGACAGGGGCAGAAATGAGGAGGTGTGCCAACCTTCAGACCTGTACATCCTGGACAGGTCTTTTCCCTTATAGTCATTCACTAATAGAATGCAGGGGGTTGGGGCAGGGGTACCACAGAACCCTGAGGATGGTGTTCCCACAAAAGAGCAGGAG
Organism: Scalopus aquaticus; assembly: GCA_004024925.1. NCBI lineage: Eukaryota > Metazoa > Chordata > Mammalia > Eulipotyphla > Talpidae > Scalopus > Scalopus aquaticus. Next base: position 26,404 of record PVIJ01005153.1, read on the forward strand.
CTATGATCTCTCATCTCCTAGAGACATCATAGACCAAAAAGCATGACATTGGGCTTGGCATGAATAAGAAATGAGATTGTATTTTGTTTAGCCAGAATTTACGGTTGTTACAACAGGCAGCATTAATTACCTGAGACTAAATTTTCTCACCTACCTAAGTGGATTAAATAGACTTTTCCCCAAACCACCTCACAGGGATGTTGAAAAGGTATAAACAATGAATGGGAAAATGCTTTGATGTGGGTACACGTCGCCACGGTGGGTGTGTCCAGGGTTCACAGGCAGCATTTATATATTGGGCTTCATTTTCAAAATGGTGCTTCATTGCAGTTCATGGGCTGGCCAGACGGAGATCTAGGCCAGAGTGAGGGAGACGGGAGGCACATATCTGGGCCGCTGAAACCCCAGGAGTCTGGAGACTAAAGTGGTGGTCACATTGCCCACGTGGTGGGAGCCTGGTCCTTCGTCCTCTGGCACTGTGCCCCTCTCTGTGCTGAACTGCGACCTCAGCTTCTTAGGAAGGGTCGGCTCTCTGGTCTCAGAGCTGCAGGCTGCACCTCTAGAACCCTGTTTTCTACCCCAGTTGTCTGGTGCCTTCGTTGAGGAGAAGGTGAGAAGGGCCTGACATCCAGGAGAGGGGACCAGGGTGCTCATCTCCCTTCCTTCTCTATGAACTTGCTCGGGGCTTCAAGTGGCTCCGGCTGGTGCAGGGCCCAGCACCTCTTCAAGCAGGCGTCTGGCTTCTCTGTAAGGATCTCTGCTCTGCCTACTGAGGCAGCTGCTGTCTCCCCTAGTCCCATGCTTTTGCTCATGTTCATTCCCTCCTACATTTTCTTCTGTAGGCCTCTGAGCAGCACAGGCCAGAATAAAACACAGAGAGGGTGGATCCCACAGCTGTTGCCCCTCCTGCCCCCTGCAGTGGCCAGGCCCAGATTGTCTGAACCTGGGGGAGCCAGGGAATAGAGGGAGAGTGCAGAACTGCTGCTGGGGGTTGGCTGGTAGTTGAAGGGGGGCAGCCCGCTCTTTGAGAATATTGCCCACTGGGCTCTGGAGATGGGGCTCTACTCCTGGTTCTCAGGTTGCCTACATGACTTCGGCTTCCTGGAGTCCTCTTTTCCTGGGTTGATGATACCCCTTTGCAGAGGTCACAAGGGCATTCAGTGAGGCCACAGGAGTAAAGGGCCTGGTTGACAGAAAAATGATGCCAGTATGACTTGTGCCAGCACAACTTTACATACAAACTTTGTGATCTTCCATAGCCCAGCATACAGCGCCCACCACTGACAGCCCCAGTGCAGACAGGAGACGAGCCTCTGAGAGGTGCAGTCCCCACCCACAAGCACGCAAAGCAGTCACCCAGCTGGCATGACTGACCGCGGTGCTCAGTGATTTGCTGGGTGGAGAGGTGAGTGCTCACCCAGGCGGTGACATCACTGATGTCCACAGGACCAGGACCGCTACTGGTGCCACTGATCTGCCCAGTTGTTTGGGTATCTGGGAGCTCAGACTCCATGGTGGGAAAGATGTGGGGGACTTTACAATTGCTGGTTATTCCAAAAGGATATGTATGATGGGAGATGTACCTGAGTGTGGGAGCCCCAGGGGAGGCTGTGAGGATGCAGAGGTGAAATGGGGGCTATCCAGAAGTTTCTGCATGTCTCTCACCTTTGCTTAGATTCTCAGGGAAGGAGCCTATTAAGGGTAGTTATCCTGCTGGGGAAGGTTCGTGGGTGGGGAGGGGGTGCTGGGATGGGCTGGGACTCCTTGAGCTTTCCAGAGAAAGGACTGCTCATTTTTAGGAGGAGGTTAAATCTCAATAGGAGCAACGAGTTATGGATATGGGGATACAGCCGCAGCTCCGATTGTGCATCGACAATATAAAAATGGTGGTTATGTCTACTGGGATTGATATAACAATGACCCAAAAGGTGTCTTAAATAACATTTATTTTTTTACATTTCTCAAGTTTGGAAGTCTGAGTCAGGGTGTCCTAAGTAATTTCAGGCTGTTTTGGGGGTGCTCTGCTTATGGGACCACATGAAGACCTGGACATGTGGGTTCTAATTCTGACTCCATCCTAAACAGCCATCTGCATCTGACCACTGGCCACTACTTCTGTGCCTCTTGTGCCTGAGGAGACATTGTGAACCCACACAGAGCACTTGCAGACCAGCCCCAGGCAGCCTCAGGACCCTCACCCTGCTCCAGGCAGCCCTGGTCAGCTTGCTGCAGTTGGCCTATGACTTAAAACCACCTATTTTGTTTTAGTATGTGTGTGTGTGTGAAAGATGAGCTTGTTCAAGGAGAGGCAGTGTCTTTTCATCTTTTATCCTGCAGGCCAAACGCTCTGCTTGCTGTGGAGTGGCCCTGCAGAGGCTCTGGTGAGGGTGAGGAGGGGCTGGTGGTGCATTTTCTTGTCTGGTTAATTCCTGTGTTGCTGCACTGAACTGTAGGTAGACTCTAATGTGGCAATGCAGTATCCATCAGAGTAGCCGCCGCCAGCACAGTGATCAGATGGGGCTCCATAAATGCTGAAGGGTAAAGTGTCAGTGTCCATAGTGATCCTTTTAAGCCTCTGGGCTCCTCAGATCCTGCTCCCCTATGCAAGGTGGCTGCTGTGTCATTCTTATTAAAAATTAGGAAACTGAGGCACAGAGAGGCGACTAACATATCAAGCACATGCAGGCCAAAGAAAAGCAGGCAGAAAAGTGAGAATCATTGTGGGGGGTGGGGTGGCACCGACCAATGGTTTCCCATCGAAGCCTTCTCCTAACATCCAGATTTCCTGAACAAATGGCCTGAATACAGGCCTGTCCACCTAGGCTAGAGCACAGTGGCCAGGCCCAGATTATCTGGATCTTGGGGACCCCGGGGAGAGGGAGAGCGCAGAACTGCTGCTGGGGGTTGGCAGGGGCTGGTAGTTGAATGGGGGCAGCCCGCCCCTGGCGTTTCTGGGTTGTGATTGGAATCCCGTTTGGATTTCTCCAGGGGAGGTTTGAGAGGCTCTCAGGACAGCATTGTTTCTGGAATGAGAAGCCTTTTTATGTGGGTTCCTGGGAAATCAGACATGTCCGGGCTTCCCGCGGTGTGTCCGTATTCCCTTCAGGCTGGCAGGAGACGCCTGTGTGGATTTTAGCACTTGAGAATGACTTGTTTAAAAATAGAACAAAACAAAGCAAGGCAAAACATAACAAAGCAAATTAATCTGATTATTTTCCCTCCTCCCTTGATTTTAAAACAGTACACACGTTTTGCACAAACTTTGGACAAATACAGAAGAGAACAAAACGCAAGTGAAGCTGCTGGTAATCCTGCAGCCTGAGATGCTGGGGAACCTTGGCCCAGAGCCGCTGAGCCCAGAGCCGCCTTTCTGACCCTGCCATTAGGGACAGCAAGCTGACCGTGGGAAAAGACAGGCAGTCGGGCCTGGGCGGGGCGCCATTGTCTTGTGTCCCACTAACCCTGTAAATCCTTCTCAGCCAGAGCTTGAACTGCCCTGTGGGAAGACGGATGGGTATTCCATGCCTGTCAGTGGTCTCTGCCCTGGGACATTTGTGATTTAAGCAACCTCCTGTCCCCACCTCCAACAGCCTGGGGGAGTCTCTGAAACAGTCTCTTGCAAAAATGATGCCATTCCTGATGTGGAGAAAGAGGAATGTGGAGGATTGGGCTCACCCTCTAAGGTTACTTAGAGGTCAGGGGTGAGGAGCAGCCAGAGGCGGGCCTGGATCTGCCCTGCAGGAGGCACCTCTGAATAATCAAACATTTATCTTCTCATGCCGTCTCCCTGGAGCAGGTCAGAGGCACAGAGGGGGGCTGCCCCATAAACATTAAGGGGAATGAATGCCACTTTCTCAGCATGGGTCATACCTTGCCCCTCCTGTCTTGTCTGCACTGCTGTGAGTTTGGAAGAATTTCCCAGAATTTTAAGGAACATTTGGACATTGAAAATAACCCCACTTCTTATCTCCGCAGGGGGAAATTTGAGTAAATAGGCTTATGCTGAAAAGACAGCCTCTTTGAAGGAAAGAGCAGGGTCTTTGGAGCTTGAAGACCTGCTTTCGGCACTGGGGTTTGCCCCAGTTATTGCTCCCCTGAGCCTCCGCTGACTGACCTGTAAAATGGGGGTGACTAATGGTGGCGCTGCCTGGGGTAGGAGGCCATCAGAGAAGGCCTTCACTTCCTGAGCTGCACTGTTAGCCTTGAGTTTCCTGGGCACACAGTGTCTCCTTTTACCCCACCAGCATTTCCGCAGGACAGAGCAGCTGCTGAGTTTCATGGTCAGGCCTGAACATGGTTGGCACCCCAGGGCAGCTCTGCGCTCCTCATGAGTGACTCTGGCCTCTCTTCTTAAGTCAGGACCATTCTTGTCTGCACAGGGAGCTGCTGGCTGGGTTGACCCCTGAGATGGTCCTCAGGGACCCTGGCCTCTGGGCTGACACTGCAGGGTGTTTAAGTCCCTCTCTGGTTGCTCAGCAACTCCCTGAGCTGGCCCTGCCCATCTGTCCTATCTCCCTTGACTGGCCACAGGACCCTGTCACTGCTGGATGTTCTGAATTGAGCTCACTGTCCTCTGCTCTCTTCCCTTCTCTCCCCTTCTATTCCTAAACCTTCTGCAGCCTCCGCTGTTGTAGCTCTCTCTGTGGCTGGGTGGGTGGGCTGCCTGCTCCACTTGACAATGGACTCTTGCTTGTCACCTCCACTGGGCATTGCTTTCATCCCTCCCCGAGACAGTGGGCTTTTCATTCTAACTGCAAGGTGTCTCCAGGAGGCTGATCACAGCTCTCTGGGGCCCAGGGACCTAACTTGGGAGTGACAGGGTCTCTATCTCCATTGGCCAGGCCCAGATGGCCTGGCCCACTTCCCCTGGCCATGGATGTCCTTCACCACCATGGCCATGGCCACAGCCACCTGTGAGATACCCCAGGACTGGCTGAGTGTGCTGGTGTGGAAAAGCACCCTGAAAGCCTGGTGGGCAGGGGCCACAGACAAGCTCACAGTTTGGAGGGACTGGAGATCTAGAAGATTCTCCCTTAGGCCTTTGGCTGTGCAAGTCCACTATTGGCTTTGAGACTTTATCTTTCAACCTTAAAGATTTGGTGCATGCAAGCAAATACATGAGGCACAACCATGGAATGAATGAGCAAATCTCCACCCAACTGAGCACTGTTTATCACCCTGCAAAGGGAGAGGTAACTGGCAGAAGATGTGGGTGTCAGGTTGTGAGATGTGGGCGTGAGTGACATGTGTCTCCACCATCTCCCACCTATGTGACCTGGGACCTCTGGGCATCGAGCTGAGAAGTGGGTGGACACAAGGTTTAGACTTCCCCCAGTTTGTCCGGAGACTCACGCAGAGCTTACCTGCATTTTTCCTACTTGCTGCACCGAGAGCAACTATTGATTCTCTTTGGGAAGACTTCCTCACAATGAGGCAGTTCTTGACCTGTGCATGGCAACACTGGGTGCATGTGCTATGGGAGCTGGGAGGCTTCTGTCGTGTAACTGTGGCTGCCAGCACCAGGGTCATCAGCCCGGCCCAAGGACCTCTCTTCTTGAGGCACCTCACCTTTGGGTTGCAGGAAGAAGGATGTGCTGGCTCTCCAGGGCCTCCTGTATGGGCAGCTGTCACCCACAGGCCTGTGTGTGTTCCAGGGTGCCCGCTGAGCGTCCCTCACAGCTCTGGGCCATGTCCTGCTGCTGGCCGCTTGCTGCTGCCTCCAGAGCCCGTCGGCCTGAGAGGCCCCCTCTCATCATGTCAGGCCTCCTCAAAGCCAGCTTCTTGCCTTGGCCATAAATCACATACATTCAGTAATGTTGTGAACAATGTATGAACGCCTCTTTGGGCCATGAAGGTGCAACTTTTTTCTTCCTTTTGAGACTGGTGGCTGTACTGGGCTTCGATAGTTCCCAGGATGACGCCAGCAGAGCCTGTGGAGATAATTGAACCCAAATACTAGACTAAAAAATGGAAGTGTAGCCAAAGCGTGCTCGTAGCATTCCTTTGGTTTGCAGAGTGTGGGAGATGTGAGTAAATCATGTCAAGGAGATATGTGTGACTTCGGCAGAGTGTGTTGGGCAGAGTGTGTGTGCTGCCGGAGCCTGCACAGAGCCGATGGGGCCTTCAAGGGTGGGACCCCTGCCCTGTGTTCCTCACAAAGCACCTCTCCTCTCTGTGCTTCCTTTCCTCACCTGCGATTCATTGATCATCTTTATACCTGCGTTGTCGTGAGGCTTGTGTGAGGGCAAGGGACAGGACACTGGTCGGTGTTGCCATTTGAACGCACAATTTTGCTGCTCTGGTGGCAGAGTGCGGAGGCTAGGGAAGAAGGAGCCACGTGCTGTCCTTTGGGAATGGCAGCAGGACCTGGAGCCCAGGAATCACCCCTCAGCACCGTGGGCCTCTTTGGCTGTCCCGCTCCCTGCCCTCTGAGTGTCACTTGACTTTCAGGTGTAGTTCTTCCACTCCTGTCTCCCCACATGCGGGGTGCCCTGGGCGGGTGGGGCAGGACAGAAGTTTCTTTACTCATGACTGCCTCCCCAGTGCTCAGCAGCATGCTTTCACATGGCGGCTGCTCAGGAAGCACCCACTGGACTGATGTTGAGTCCTTACCACACCTCCTTCCCCTTCACGCACACACCAGCACTCGTCCTTGTTTTGGAGAAGGTCTCAGGGTCTCAGTCCCTTCCTGTGCTTCCCCATTCTCTGTAGCATTTCCTCCTAGGCTGGATTACTCTTAGCCTTCATGAATGTCCTTAGGATGTGTCTCAGATTAAAACTGGAATGCTTTTCCCCCAGTCTAAAACCAGCCATGGCTCCCTATTACCCCCAGGCTAACTAACATCTGTGCTTTCCCACAGTTGATGGTCTTGGTCTTCCAGTTTACCCCGTATCACACCTGCTCCTCTAGCCAAGTGAGCTTTGTGGGTTTCCTGAACTGGGGAGACTTCTCCCTCCTCTGACCCTTTGCTCACACTCGTCCTTCTTCCTGGAACACTAACATGTAGGGCTTCTCTCTCGAGCCACCTTCTCACAGAAACCTCTCCTGTCCTCCCCGCAGGCTGGACTGCCTTCCTTTGGGCCCTGCTATCAAGGCATAGCCTGGCGGCAGCGTGGAGGAGGCACAGCACACCTCCTCACTTGCTGGTCTACCACCTCACTGTCTCTGGGCTTAATGAAGCATCTGGTGTCCCTGGTGCAGGTCATGGGACCGAAAGACCTGCTTGCTAGATGATTAAATGGTAGGGTCTTTGGTCCCCTGGGGGCTCCTGTAGGAGCTCGGGGCTGATCTCTTGGATGGTGTCTCCCTCCCTTTCCAGTTGGTTCTTCCACTGAAGACACCAGTGTGCAGCTATGCTGTGGGAGCATGGCAGAGCCAGGAGGGAGATGCAAATAGGAGGGGAACCTAAAGTGGGCTGCACGGCTGACATGTGCGGTGAAGTGCTTGCTGTGACCTTGGCTTGGTGTGGTGGAGGAGAGGAATCTTAAGTATGTGGCAAGTACATGCAAGCGCGCTGGTGGGTGTGTGAGTGATGGCGGTGGGCAGGGGGTGCAGGCTGGCCTCCTTGGGGAAGTCTTAGCTGTGGCTTGGTTGACAGCCTTGTTTCCAGAGACATTGGGCATCTGGAGAGTGGGTAGTATTGCCAGGGCTTCCTGGGCTCCATTATGGGCCAGGCCAGGGTGGGCAGGGTGCAGACATACCCCACACCCACAGGGAATTCCTTGTTCCTGCTCCAGAAAAAGGAGAGTGCTGGGACCAGGCTCTGTCCTTTGTCCTGCGGAGGACTTTCCTTCAGTCCATGCTGCACCTGCCTGATGGGAGCTGACCTGAGAGCAGGGCTCCATCAGCACCCCACATTACAGCAGGCCCTCACGACGGGGTGACCTTGAGGGGCTTGGAGCTTTCACCTGGAGACCCTGCCTCTGTAAGGGTCCCAGTACAGCCCGGTGCCCCTCCCCCCAGCCAGGCAGGAAGTGGCCTTCTCACCCAGGGTCCGGGCTGGGAGGGGTGGGTGAGGCACGGGGGTGGTGCGGGGGAAGTCATGCGGCCTCTGGGTCAGCTTTCCAGGGACACCAGAACGCTGCTGGTGTGGGAGCAGGTGGCTGGGGGATGGCGAGCTTCTGGATTTCATCAAGCTTACCCATTTTTAGCAAGGACACCCCGTTTCTCTTGGCTGTACACAATTTCATTCTGTTATTGCTTCCTCCCTCTCTGTGCTGACAGGGTCCAGGGCACTGCATCCAGCAGCATCCAGGAACCCCACTTCAAGGGCCAGAGGGCTGAGAGCAGGTTCCACAGGCCCAGGAAGCCCCATAAATAAATGATGGCGACACCTTTCCATCTTGAGGAATTTGGAGGAAAAACAGATGGTTGTAGCTGGGCGACATTTACTTTACTGTCTGTCAATATTTGAGAGGTTTTATTACTTTGCAGTGCCAGGTTTTAGAATAAATTAAATGGCTAATGGAAATATTAAAATAGAATTAATTTAACTAAACAAATAAAACTGGGAGGGTTGGTGTGATTTGTTTAGAAATAACTAAATATATTTTCAAAATGAAGCCTGAGGGAAGGGAACGATTCCTTCCTCACTCTGTAGGCACCCAGCCAGCCAGACTTCAGCAGGCACTTTCTGGGTGCCAGGGCCAGGTCGGGGTTGGCACAGAAGCCTGGCTGGCCCAGGCAAGCCTGACTTGGGGAGCTCACAGCCTGGCAGACAGATGTGTGGGAGATAGACATGTGGATCGACCTCACCCCGGCTCTGGCTGCGCCAGGAGCCTGCCTGGTGTGCCCTGGCTGGGGGCTGGGACCAGCCAGGGAGGCTAGTGGAGGAGGGGGGACTCTTCTGCTTCTGTCCCTTTATCTAACTTCTAGACACTTGCTCCGTGCCTGGCTAGAAGTTAAAGATTTGAAGAATGATCCGTTTTAAAACCAACCCTCATCAAAACCACATTTGTGGGGTGGGGGTGGGTGGGTAGGGCAGGTAACAGGTAAGAGGTAAGATAAGATACATTAAAATAGTACAGTGCTAGGGATATGCATAATGTGTTGGCGGATTGTAGGCGAAGCTCCCCCCACCCTTCTCCCTCTAGCTCCCCACCCACACACATTGATTTTGTGCCCATTGAGAGAAATATGGAAGCAACACTTGTCTGCCTCATGGTCCCTCCTGTTTGTCAGATATTGCACCATTAGAAAGTCTTTTTTTTTTTTTAATCAGTGCATTGCTGTCTTTTTTGTGTCTTTTACAATGGACAATGAAAGATGGTTAATGCCAACACCCTAATGGCTGTCCTCAGAAACAGAGATGGACCTTGAGGCTATGGATTTTGAGGAGAAGGAAGCAGAGAGAAACAGAATTGCTTCCGCAAGAGTGGTCCAGAACCTTTTGCAAAAGCTCCTGGGCTGAGGAGTCAGAGGGCTGGGCCAGGCAGGTCTCTGAAGGTCGGTGCCTTTGGATCTCACTCCACATGGATGGGGCCCAGGCAAGGACGAGGTCTGAACTGTCTGTCAGAGGCTGCTTGGGCTTCGGGGTTGGGGGAGGGGCCTGTGTAGAAGTGGGAAGCCTCTGTCCAGCTGACGCTCCTGGTCCGGGGAAGTAGTGAGCAGGGTGAGGTCAGAAGCATGGGCAGTGGCAGCTCAGTGTGCCTGACCGGGTGGAGGAAGGAAGAGTTTGGACTTTTGAGCTGCCTGTGAGATGTGAGGAGGTTTGAGGAAGGATGGAGCAGTGTTCGAGGGCATTTGGGTTGGAGTTATATCTGCCTATCTACACGCAGACAAGCCAGAGATGTGGGCTTGGGAGAAGACAGGTCAGGAATAGGCCCGGGGGCACCTGACACCCCTAGGTGTAGACACATAGGGGGTTCACAGACCCTGCGGCCCCAATATGGGCTAAACGGGGCAGTATTCTATTGACACCTGGTCCATACACAGCCAGCTGTGACAAGGGGAGCCTAGTGTCACGTGAATTTCCAGAATCTACTTAAAATGGTCCTTGAGGGCATGGACATCCCCATTTCCCCAGCACAGTTGCCCAAGCAAACAGCCTTAGGACTCTCTGGCAAGGACAGGCGCTGTGGGGCTTCCTCCCGAGGCTCCCTCCTCTCCTCCCAACAGAACTGCCTGGACTGAAAACCAACTTAGGACCCACCACTGGGCAAGGGGTCAGCGTTTTTAAGGGGAATGGCGACCCTCTGTCTTCTGATCTTTCACCCCTGATTTATTCTGCTTGTATGCCTCATCCATCCCCTGTCCTCAGTCTCTCTCTTGCCCCATGGAGCTCCAATTCTTGAACCATCTTCAGCCTTTGCCAGCTTTTTGCGGGCTGCCACTTGAATCTTGTTGCTCATCTTGCAATCATGCACCCCAGCTTCTGATCTCGGATGTCCCCCGACTCTATCAGGGTGGATTCCTGTTATCCATTGCCACCGGGGGGCCTAGTGTAGCAGATCTCCGATGTAGACAGTCAGCCCTGAGCCCCATTGGGCCACAGGCTCCTCTGCACTGACAGACAGGGCATCCCCAGGCCCTCCGGGGGAGCCCACGCCCCTGGTAAGGCTGCTCACTCAAGCAGGTCCACTTCTTGGAGTCTTTATGCTCAGCTTTTGGTGCCTACTGTGGCATCTTTGCCCCTCCATTTTACCAAGTGTGCCTACCACTTTCTGCCAGGTCCCAGGAGGCACGTGTGTATACTCTGCCCACGGGGCTTTGCCAGGGTGCTAAATCCAGTATCACAGGAAAGCCTGTTCTTGTCCAGTGTTACTATTCTTTGATGTGACACCCCAAATAAGTCCCATGCATTTCCCTGACTCCTGATGGGGTTGGCTGGCCTGGGGATGCCACCTCTTTCTTTCTTTTCCAGGCCCACGGTCTTCCCTGCCAGACCATGCTGGCTGTGACCCCAGTGCTCAGCTGGTTGCCAGAAGGGGTGGGCATATCCTGGGGGAGGAGTGTTGTTTTGTGCAGTAGCCTCCTCTTGTGAGTGGTGGCAAGGACTCCTGTCATCGGGCACTACTTCTTGAAGGGGATCGGGCAATCTTTGCATACCTCGGCCCTGAGCTTGGCACATTTGCCATGCAAGGGCTGAGAATTCCGTCTTTTCTGAGGCTCCGCACTCCTGCAGTGAAGTTCTGAGCTTGGCTTCAGTACTCTGTTCTTGGCTGGGAGATTAGTTTCCTCACATGGTGTCAAAGAGGCCTCTTTAGTTTTCACATTTTGCTTTGAATTGGTAATTAATCACCCGGAGCCTGTCATTTTCTTTCTCCAATGAAGCAACAAGCTCAGCAGGTGCCCCCACTCCCTAGTCCTGTACTAGCCCATTCTCCCAAGGACTGCTGCTGACTGCCTGGTGTCTCTTGTGTGTGTCCCATCCCTGTCGCCTTCAGAATGTTAACCATGCCTGCCAGGGTAGCCTGGGCTCCTGCTCCCCCTCCTGCTGTTGAGGGCCTCACCGCCAGGGGCTGGTGGAAGAGCTGTCCCCCAAGCCTGTTTTCAGTCTGTCTCCTGGGACTGCTCCAGTGTCTCAGGTTAGGTTCCCTGGAAATGAATGCTGGACTGAAAAGTGGGGGGCAGGATGCTTACTGAGGAGGACTACAGGGCTGCACCTCCAGGGAAGGAGGCAGAGCTGAGCAGAGGGAGGTGCTGATGGACAGAGTGTCCATAGGGTCTACCCAGCTATGGACACTGCAGGCCCAATAGCCCTCAGAATTGTCCCAAATGGAGCCAAAGGCCCGAGACTTGGACTCTCTATTGCAGTCACTGGACTGCAGACCAGCCTTTGAAAGGGGTGCTGTGGGGTGAGGCAGGGCTCTGGGACTGGGGCAGTTGCCAGGAGGCCTGTGGCTCTAAGCCGTCTTCCTGCAGCTGGCTGGCGGATTGGCTTGAGGAGGACATCTGCTCTCCAGATCAGGGGAGAGCAGCGTACTCCCAGCATGAGGAAGGGAGGGTCCATTTTGCCTATTGCTAGATATTGGGTCTAGGCCAAGTAAGAGATATAGAGAACTGTCCCTTTTCTCAGGGGAATGACAGGGCCAGGCGCCTGAGTGGAGAGGAATGAAGACTTGAATTTTGAGTCAAAACCCCATTGGGGGTTAGAAGGAGCCAGCCCAAGTACTGGGGCAGTGACCCCCTAGAAGGACAGGGAGGCTGGTGTGGTGCATCTACTGGACGTCATGTGGGGGTCTTCTCCTGAGACTGGGTGTCTGTGGCCAGGACAGTCCTTCTTTCTACCTCTGTGTTCCTTTCTTTCTACCCCAATGCATTCTGAGGAGGTGGGGGAGGAGAAAGAAGAAAAGAGCCACCACTGCCAAAAAAAAAAAAAAGCTCCTTGCTCATTTCCCATGAGGCTGCTCGGGGAGGACAGTGTCCATGGCCCCATCTTTGGGACAGGCAGCTGGCTCGCCCTCACTGAGCTGGGTCCCATTCTGTCTGTGAACAATGGCACGGCTCCAGCTTTCATTAAATCAAGAGAAGAAAATAGTTTTGAAAGAACTAAATAGAGCTTAATTTGCCATGTGGTTGGAATTACCAGAGAGCACTTCCCACAGCCTCTGAAGGATTGGTGGTTGCTGGGGCCTTATTCTCTCTGTCTGGAATCCTGACCAGGTTCAAAGCCTTGTCTTGGAGGTCTGTGGGTGCTTGCTGGTGGGACTGGAACCCACACAGCTCATCTTGGGTCAATGGTCTGACTTCAGTGGCTGTACATAGGGTGATGTGGAACCCTGGAGAGTTTCCCCTTCACTCCCCCTCTGAGCCCCATGGGGGCTGATTTGAAGTTCATATTCCAGGGGAGGCCAGTATCTCCAGGGTTCAGGGTGGGGCTAGGGGCTGGCTAGTGGGACTCCCAGGGGGCTCATTCCAGCTTCTCTGGTTCCCTCTGTGCTGCTCAGGTCTTAACCCCAAACAGTTGATAGCTGTGAAGGGGCTTGTGTCTGGAGAGAGGCACACATTGTACTTGGTCTCCATCATCAAAAACTCAGTAAATAATGTTTTAAAGGCTGCTAATATCCCCCACTGAGTGATGTACTATAATGTAACACACTGATTAACCATGTTTCTGGGCATCTGGTTGCTTTAAGAACGGAAAGTCTGGTCACCTTTGCAGGTAGGTCCATTCTGGGGACAGCCACAGTGCCATCCACAGGTTATTGTCTCCAGTGTTTTGCACCCTGTGCAGGGGCTGCTGGGAGCCCTCCTCAGGGTCCCGGGCTCCATTTGGGCCACGCCCCTGTGGAAGCCTCTTTGGGTCTCTTTTGCACACAGGCAGTGCCTATTCCCCTCCTCCCACATATTTTCTCTTGATATGGGTTGTGCTTTGGGCTGTGAACCCCCAATTTGGGGTGCCATCAGTGAGTCCCCCCACAGGGAGCACTGCCCCTGCTTCCACCTGTGTACCCTCAGGCCTGGTATGTCTCAGAGACGTACCCTGTACCTCTGTGGTGCAGTGGGGTCTGCAAGGGGGCTGTGTGAGCCCCGGTGCTTCAGCAGCTGCCTTCTTGGGTGTGAGTATGCTGTGCAGAGGGGGGCACTGGGATGACATCAGACAGCAGGGACCCCGCCATTGTTGGAGAAGGGACATGCCAGGCCCTCACGTCCTGGAGACTGGCCTGCCCCCCTGCTCTTTCTCTAGAACAGTTTAAGGGTTTCTCTGCAGACCCCCACAGGCTTCCGACATTGCAGTGTGTCTGGAGGACTTCAAGGACCTCGCTAGCTGCTGACTCATTCCAGTGAGTGTGGAAGGGGGTGCGTGCAGCTCACCCTGTGAACGCGGTTTGGCCTCCCATACTGGGCCTGCTCCCACCCTCTTCTATAGTGTGATAGTTTCCTCTCTGGGCTTCGAGGGGAAAAGCTAGTGGGACCCTGTCCCCTCTCCTCCTTCCTTCAGTTCATACAGTGCCTCATCCTGTGGGTTGTTTGTCTCAAACATGTGTGAAGGTCCAAGCACCCATCTCTGGGCATGGATGAGGATCTGGGACCCTCTCCTCTGAGGTCCACAATAGCCCAGGAGTGGAGTGTGTCCCTACTAAGTAAGCCCTATGGGAAGGCTCTCATCCAGCGGGGAGGTACTCCTTGGAGATCCCTGGAAAGGAGTCTGGGATTCTGGGGCTGAGTGTGGCACAGACAGGTATCCAGACTTTCAGGCCCAGGGGCAGGGGACCCTCATACAGGCCCAGGCAGACCCATGGTTCCCAACCAGAGCTCCCAAGTCAGTGACCCATGTCCGACTTAATGTCTGGGGGCTGGACCCAAGGAAGAGGGGCAGTGGTGGTGGAGGGTCTCAGGACGGCAGCTGCAGTAGAGCAGGGAAGCAGAGAAAGATCAGCCAGGAGAAGGGGCCCTGGCCCCCAACTCAGCACAGCAAGTACTGGCAGGCCCTGTGCGCACCACAGAGCTTCTTACCTTGACTCTACCTTCAGTAGTTCAATTCTTCATCTGCTGATATAAAGTGGAAACCAACCCAACAACTCTGAGGGGTTGGTGAAGTGCCTGCCCCTCACTCCTCCCTGGGTTGATTTCCTTGGGCTCTTTACTGGTCCTTTGTTTCTCTTCCTGGTACTCAGGGCTCTCAGACAGTCGCTGTCTTGTCTTGCGGAGGCTGAGCTGCCTGATGGCCAGGCCTGGGGGTCTCCAGTGACTGAGCATGTGGGCCAGGGTGGGGGGCAGCCTCTCAGTCACAGCCTGCTGTGCCACAGCAAATCACTGCTCTGTGCTGGCACCATGTGGACCCATGTCATGGATGGCCTTGTTTGGTTTAGTTTCCACAACAATCTGACAAGGTGCCCACTCCCCTCCCCATTTCAGTGATGAAGGAACCAAGATCCATAACGGTTGCGGAACTTCCTCAAGGCTGCGCAGCTACTCACAGTGGAGATGAGACAGAGTTCTTCCTTGTCAAGCAGGACTGACTCTCCACTGCAAGGTTCCTGGGAACAAACCTGCCTTGTATTTCATTTCCTTGTCTTGGAACTTCTTCTATTATCACAATGCTGACTAGTGACAGCCCACCTTCACCCGAGGGCTGCGTGGGCACGGGCTTTGGAGGTGGGCTCCACTCACTGGCTGCGTGGTCTTGAGCTCATCACTTAACCTCTGTGCCTCAGTTTCCTCCATCAGAGATTGGTGATATCCGGATTACGTGAGTAAATACACTTGCAGCGCTTCCATGGCGACCTGGGTTCTAGAAAGGGCTGCTTTGTTAATGTTATTAGTTCTGCTCATGTTTACCCATTGGCCCCAGAATCTCATGTTATTGTTTCTATAAACGAAAGGCTCATGGATGTACTAATGGAACCATAATGATTTGAGTTGAACAAACAGAAAAGAGAAACTAGGTCAACACAGGTGTGCTTGTGAGCATGGCCACCTTCAAGGGGGTGGGTGTGGGGTCCCTGGGCTGGTGGCGGGGGTGGCTGCCTGGAGCCTTCTGAGGGGCTGCGCCTGGGGTGGGGAGGGTAGCTAGGCAGGGGCATTGCCGCATGTGGGTCAGCGCAGGCAGATGTGGGCCAGTCTTCCCTCAGCCATGCCCTTTATTTTAAAAATGCTTTACTTGTCTTACTAATTTATTGTATAATTCCTTCAAATGGCACATTTTCTTATTGTTTAAAATGTTCTGCATATAGTCTTTCATAAAAATATATCTTTATATAGTTTACATATTGTTAATTTTTGGTTTGAAATAATTTTTAAACATGTCTTTGCTTTATTTTGAAATATTAAAACTTAAGGTAAAAATAATCGCAAGGAAGTGGAAAGGTAAATGGAAATCGCCTCTGCTCCTGCCCACAAGTGTCTCCTGTTACCAATTTCTCCTCCTTCCAGACTTTATCCTTCCGTAAGAATTCTACTGCTATCAAGCTGATTTGTTCTTCTTGCCCTATTTTCTCTACTCAGGTGACTGTACCTTGTTTTTTTCACGCCTTATTCTATCTTGGGAATGGACACAGGCTCTGAAGGGTCATGCCTATTTTTCTGACCTCCATGTGCATATTGACCATATAACTCAATTTCCCTGGCCCTTACGCTGGTGACTGCTGGGAAGCACTCTCTGTGGTAGCGGTGTGTACAGAAACCAGTGACTAAACCTCGGGGCAGCCATTTCTAAGTCAGGGAGGGTCCAAATGGCATTTCAACCAGCAGTAGCTTCTCTTTCAAGGGGGCCTCAGCCACTGCCTCCACTATGGTAGCCACAGAAAGACTGAGCACAGGGTGTTGGAGCATTTTAGGGCTGCCCAGATGGCACCTTCAGTGCTCTCTGGGTGCACCTCCTGCAGGGATGTGTGCTCAGGCCGGCCTGGGTGTCTAGAAAGAAGAAAGGGAAATATGAGTCCCATCTTACGCTCTAAAAGTAGGGCTGAAAAGTAAGGTGGGAGCACCCCAATTTTGCACACAGGTGGTAAACTGTGCACCAGAGCCTGGGTTGGTGCCTTGCATCTCCATACGACAAGAAGGCTGTGAGGCGCCTCCCTGTGAATGCCCTTTGCTGCAGCGCTCACTGGCAGCACAGAAGAGGAGGCCATGTGCAGAGGGGTGCTGAGGGTGGGACCTCAGGCTCCTCTAGCCGGGGAAGCCCAGAGTTCATCAGTGCCTGAGACCTCCGGGAAGCCAGGCACGTTGCCAACAGATTGGAGATGGGAAGCTGCCGTCTGCCTCTCTCTGTGAGTACAGTCTGATCTGGTCTAATTGAGACAACTGACTTTATACATGGTACAAAGTTTCAGCCCAGGCTGTAGGCACTGAGACTGAATGAGACATGTAACTGTGGTCCACAAGTTCATACTTTTGGCCAGTGGCTCGCTCCTTTGAGGACACGTTGAAATCACCTTCTTGCCCTTTGCCCTTTATCCTCTCAGACATTTTGACTCACTTGGTCTGGGGTACACCCTGATGTTGGCATTTTTAAAGAGCCCAGGTAAGTCTAATGTGAGCCTAGGTTCTAGGGAGAGAGGCAGACACAAAGGTGCTCCACTTTGAAGCAGAATTGTTATAATGTCAAAGCTTCTGAAAAGCTCAAAGGAACAGCAAGATGGGCGCAGGAGCAGGAGCCTGCTGGACATCCTCTCTGCTGGGAAGTTTGCACATGATCTCTGTAAGAGGCACCTCAAGAGGCTTATCCTAGCATGTGGATGAGGGGAGTGGGACTCCGAGGATGTGTGTCATGTGGCCAAATGGGTTTTGAGTTTAGGTCAGTGTGACTCCAGAACAGGACAGAGGCCACACCTGACCTGTCTCAGATGCTACTTTGTGGCCCTGGACAGTTAGCCCAGGAGTTCTTTGAAAAGTGGAATTTAGGTACAATGAGCACCTTGGCTTGGGATGGAGGGCTAACGGGGAGACTGCACATCAGAATCACAGGGGTGGGTGGAGTCATGGAAAATGCAGACTCTTGGAACCTCCCAGTGTTCTGAATCTGAAAGTTGGACAGGACCATCTGTGTTCTTGAAGCAGCTGCTCTCCTGAACTGCATGGAAACCCCAGATCTGACTCTGAAAGATCAGGGCCAGAGTGGAATAACCTGAATTCTGTCCTAGGAGAAAATCTCTCTTCAGTCAATCCTGTTGGCATACAGGGTGGGAGCTCACAGGAGTTGTGCAGGGGTGGGGTAGAGGGAGAGGGAAAGGTGGGAAGGGACCCTGCAGGCTGAACCAGGTGCTGGACTAGGATCACACACACTTTACATCATGGGACCATCACAGCCAGCTACATGGGGAGAGTAATATTTGTCTCTGATTTCCTCATGAGGAATATTGGTCTAGCTAGATATTGCTGTATAACAAATCTTAAAATCTAGTGGCTGAAAAAAACAATCATTGATAGAGCCGTGATTTACCATGGAATTATATACTGATAACCCACTGTAAATTTAAATTTTCCCAAATCAAAAATGCATTTAATGCTTCTAACCCACTGAACATGAGATCTTAGCCCAGCCTACCTTAAGGTGCTCAGAACACTTACATAGCCTACAGTTGGGAACATTCACTAACACAACCTATTTTACAATAAAGTTTTGAATATCACATGCACTTTGTTGAATACTGCACTGAAAGTAGAAAACTTTATGCCCTCATTCAAAACTTGAAGTGCAGTTTCTACTGAATACATATTGCTTTTCACAATAGAACTATGGTTAAGTTGGGGACCATCTACATTTTATTCAGGAATCTGCATTTGGGCAGGGCTCTGCTGGGGTGACTCAGTGTGAGATTCCTTTCAGATGGTTAGCCCACTTGGTTAAGAAGGCTGGTGAGCTCAGCTGGGTTGGGGCTGGTGGTCCTGCCTCTTCATGGGGACTCTACATAGACTGCTTGTGCTTCCTTCCAACATGGTGGCTGGATTCCCAGAGTGAGGAATGTAGGAGAGCAGGCACTTCTAGGGCCTGTCTGTTCATGACATTACCTTGTGAGTCACAGAGTGTCACCTCCACAACTGTCTACTGCCTGAGATCGTCACAGAGATTCTCAGGTTTATGGATTGGAGGTAGAATCTCACTGAAACCTGATGGGAGGAGGTCAATGTCACAGGGCAGGAGACACATGTGTGGCTGGAGGCTGTGTTGCAACCTCTTTAGAAAATACAACCTGCCCCAGAAGTGACCTTTTGCAGAAGTTCCTTACTTGTCTGAAACCACCAGCTTAGGGAAGGTTGGTGGGATGGGAATTTTTCCCTCTGGGCTTCTGGGTAAAGAAGCCCTAGGACTTGGATCAGAATTTGTTTCATGATCCTGTTCTGACCTACAAATGCCTATATTTCCAAGTTGCTATTTTCTTTAGGAAGATGAGTTGATGATGCCTACTTTTTTTCGAATGTTTAACTTTCTTAGAAAACTAAAGGCAGTGTGACTGGGGCTGTCCATTCCCGAACTTGTGTTGTTTGGCAATTTCTGAATTCAACCATGACTGTTTCAAGCCACCAAAGTTAAACAATAGGTTTCTAAAACTCCCAAATATTTAAAAATTTTGCCAAGAAACCAATGTCTCTTATCACTGAAAAGCGGGAATGAGACAACAACTTCATGCTTCAGCTCCCAGATGCTGGTGGGAGTCATCGCTGACATTCTGTGTCCTTTGACCTTTGCCCTTCCTGCTCTCTGCCTGGAAGGCCTCCTCCCCTTGTCCACCTGGTGAGTTCCCATCCACTCTTTGGCTGGCTGACAGCGCTACGTCCCCATGGGAGGCTGCCCTGGGGCATCCTCCATCTGTGAGTCCTTCCCTTGGAGAATTGAGCGAGCTCTCCTGTAACACTTGGGATGAAAAGTGTTCTTATACCACCCACAGTGTTATTAAATGCTCCCTGTATGCTGATTCTGGGGAACAGCTTTTTCCTGGTGTAAATGTTGAGCACGTGTTTTACCAGGCATCATCCAGGCTCTGGTTGGCTGTGGTAGGGCTGTGTGTGGATGACAGGTCCTGTGGGAGTGGAGCTGAGATCCCTCTGGAGACTGGGGTGCCCTGCCAGTCCTGAGGTTTAGCAGCAGAGCAGGGCAGCTCCTTGTAAGCCAGAGCTAGAAGCCCAAGTGTCTGGAGCACAAGGGCACGAGGAGGGCCTGCAGGGCTCAGGAGAAGCACAGGGGTTAGCTTGGTCTGTGGTGGGACATCTCAGGGTCTGCTACCCCTACTCCCTGCTCAGGATGAGGGTGGACAGCTGGGGCTCTGGGCACAGGACATCCGGTGTGGAGCAGATGCAGCTGTGAGGAGGTCTGGTGGAAGGGGCTATGCGGGGGTGCTGGTCTCTCCCCTGCCCTGCATCTCCCCAGTGCACTCAATGTCTGGCCCGGTGGTTACTCATTCATACTTTTCCTGACCTATTTTAGAAAAGCATTTGTTCGGACATTGTAATGGTTCCAGTAAACTGTGTCACTGATCTCTGTCCCCGGGGGTGTCCGGCTAGACTGCCTCTTTCCTACCTCAGCTAGTGTTACCCATGTTTTTTCTTTAGTTCACCTGTTCCTTCTTTGTCTTTCATGTGATCTGTTATTTTATTTTTTTAAATTTTTTTTTTTTTTGGTGAACTGACTTAAATCCTTTAGGGTATGAGATGGGGGAGATAAAGTCAATTAAATGTTTGCCGTTTTGTTCCCAACCTGACCTGGGAAGCGCTGGGGTGTGCCGCACGCAAGAGCACATGTGTTGGGCGGTGCCCCTGCCTGGAGGGTCAGAGGGCCGAGAGACAGGTTCTGTCCTCAGCCTCCCTGGAGTCAGGTGGTGGTCTCTGGTGCAGTTCCTTTGTGATACTGAGTATCCAGGTCACAGGAGGCCCAGGCACAGGGCAGTGGCCCTCTTTCTGGGTCAGGTCACTAGAGATGCCTTAGCCACAGACATGGCGAGCAGCGCTCAGGGTGGCCCAGGCAATCTTCTACCCCAGAGCCCAAGAACAAGCCCCGAGCATGGAGTCATCCATTTGGACTCCCTCCCTCCATCCAGCACTCCGCTGTGGGCACGAGAAGTATGTGCACTTAATATGAGGCTGTGCAGATGAGAGAACTTGGGATCAAGCAGGGAGAACGCCTTTGCTCTTTGTTACACAAAGTGCTTACCTATGTCTTGTTTCATTTAGTTGCCTTGGCAGGATTGAGCATAAACTGAGGAAAAGATATTTTGAAAGGAGACTAACTAAATAGATAGCTGTGCTCAAAACTCAGAGAGGGAACTCTTAGGGAACCAGCCACCAGGAGGAATCTCTGTGAAGAGTCAGCACACAGGCCTAAATTGAAGAGGACCCACCAGCCACGTGGCTGTGGTTCCCATGGGAGTCAGGGCTGAGGGAGAGTGGAGGCACGAGAGGTCAGGAGAGGGCAGTTGCTGGGGAATCAGCAGGCACCTCTGTGGAACAGATGGCCAGGAGGACTGACCCAAACTTTGCCCTCCTTTTGGTCCAGACAGCTGTGATGGGGTGTCTGACTCCAGCTGGGATCAGGAAATGTTGGGTCTTGGGGAGCTAGTGCCTACACACACGAAGGAACCTGGGTGGAATAGTCTCTCCATCCGCTCAGCCTGCATAGATCTGGCAACCCAAACAACAACAATGTATCATCTCACCATTCTGGAGGCTGGAAGGGTGAGATAGTGGAGTCAATTGGGTTGATTCCTTCTGGGGGCTGTCAGGGAGAATCTCTTCTATGTCTTTCTCCTGGCTTTGAGTGTTTCTTAACTAGTCACCAACACAAGGGGCAGGGAAATTAAATTATATGGTCAATCTCTACATAGTGGTCACTAAAATAGGAACTATCCCTTAGGGGCTGATCTGTGCAATTTGCTGGCCATCTTCTGTAATTCTTGGCTTGTAGAAGGATCACCTCATCTTTGCTTCATGTTCACCTCATATTCTCCCTGGATTAGGGACCCACTTGACTCTAGTGTGTCCTTACCTTAACTGATTACTTCTGTGACAAGCCAATAATAAGGGTCATCTTTAGGCAGTGAAGATAAGAACTTCAACATATGAATTTTTGGGGCTACAGCTCAGCAGATAACAAACAGGGTCACCCATATTTAGAAAATGAGCTGTAGAGATATCCCCACTTGATGGCCTACCCCCGCCCCAATCTTGCCAAACTCCCATATCTGCTCCAAGACAGGTTCATAAACCATGAAGCAGACAGCGAAATTGTGCCTTAGCTGCCATGATAAACACACAGGAATCACTAAATGTTAGAGGAACACCAGCATCAGAAATGAAATTTTGAATAGAAAAACTCCCATGGAAGGAAATGGAGTAAAGAAATCAGAACTTTATAACAGTAGATAAGAGACATGATAGCATCCACAAAAAAGGGTAGTTGAGAAAATGAATGAATGAATGAATGAATGAAGAGATTTTGACAAGAAGAAACTGAACATGTGGTTGGATGATAGAATAGGCAGAGCTGATCATTGCCTTGTGATTAGAAGACTAAGTTGAGAAAATGTGCTAGAACCTCCCTGTGCAAAGTATGGCCTGCAGACTGGCAGTATCAGCGATGACTGGAAACTGGTTAGAACACCATTAATCTCAGATTCACAATGTGATTTAACAAGGTTCCCAGGCAATGTGTACAGATATTATAATTTAAGAAGCACTGGACTACAGCACAAAGGGATAATGAGATGGAAAATGAAAGAAAAGTAGAGATATGGAGATGTGTTCTGAAATTCAAGCATTCCTCTTCATAGATGTTCCAGAGTCAAAGAATAGGAGAAGGGAGGGGAGCAGAATTTAAATAAAAGTAGAGCACAATACTATAGAAAAAAATGACTTAAAACTCAGGTTGCAAGCTTTTAGCAAAACTGAAGGTGAAATAAATGAACAACCAAGAAAATCTTATATCTTGACATCTATTTGAGATTTCAGAACACAAGTAACAGAGGCTCCTAGAAAAACAGGTCCAGCAAGCTTGAGTAACCTGCTAAGGTCACATACTCTTACTTGGCAGAGGTAGGACTAAGGGTCAGGCCTGCAAGACTTAAAAGGATTTAGAACTTCCACCTCAACAGCAGTTCCACACAGAACACCTGTGACCTTTTCCCAATATTCCAGAGCTGTGGGATCAGCCTTCAGAGGGCATGTTAGACCTCTGCATCGTCAGGCCTCCAACAGACATTCTAAGGCAGCCTGCCAAGTACAATTCAAGAAAACCCTGGGCACGCTCAGAGGGACAGGGTGGCTTCGGGTCCTGGGACGTGTGATGTGAAGGCGCAAGGGTCTTGGGCTGAGCAGGGAGGTGAGGGGAACAAGGCACCTGCCTGAAACAGGGGTACAGGTAGAAGATGGACAGATTTCAAGCTTGCTGTCCATTCCATGGTATTCTGCTCAGCATGGCCAGTAGTTTTTGTTTTTCAGATCTTGGTGGCATGAATGCAGATGCTAGGACTTGGGGCATCCTTGCAGGGATTGAGACTCTGAGACTAAGTGTCTCGTCTGCTCAATCTAGCAAAACAAGGTACCCCGGACTGGGTGACTTAAATGACAGAAGTGTATTTTCTTGAAGGCTCATGGCCGGAAGTCTAGGATCAGAGTGCTGGCAGGCCTGGGCTCTGGTCAGGGTGCTCTTTACAGCCTGCAGACAGCTGCCTGTGCAGTGATCTCATGTCCTTTCCTCAGGGCTGGTGTGCAGAGAGGGGCTGAGCAAGCTCTCTGGCATCTCTTCTTATCAGGGCACAGACCCACCAAGGAGTCCTACCCTCACGACCCGCATAATCCTAATCATTTTGCTAAGGTCCATCTCTAAAATACCATGCCGCTGGGATGAAGGGCTTCAACACACGAATTCTTTTTTTTATATAATATAGGTTTTTATTGTTACTTATGTCTTTTACATTTTGTATTCCCCTTGGGTAGCCCACCACCAATTCACCCGTGATCCATCTCCATGGTCCCTTGTGTTCTTTTCTATTCCATTTGGTGCCCTTATCCTCCCCTCCCCCCAGCCCCCTCCTCCCCTCTGCTGAGTGTCTGTCTCCTATTTGGTTTCCCTATAGTCCTGTTATAAGTGAAACCATTCGATATTTTTCTCTTTCTTTCTGGCTTATTTCACTGAGTATGATCCCCTCTAATTCCATCCATGTCGCTGCAAATTGCATGTGTTTATCTTCTTTGAATGCTGAATAGTATTCCATTGTGTATATGTACCACATCTTCTTGAGCCAGTCATCTATTTTAGGACATCTGGGTTCCTTCCATACCTTTGCTATTGTGAACAGTGCCGCAATGAACATACGGGTGCATGTATCCTTTCGGATTAGTTTTTGTTCAACACAGGAATTCTAAAGGTGGATATAAACAGCCAGTCCATCCTGTGCCCAAATCAGAGGTACTCTCATTCCAGTGATCACTGCAGTTTTTGATGCCAATGACAGCACCATCACCGCTCGTCTCCTCTCCACCTGTGGCACAAGCACGGTGTGGTGACTGCTGCCTGAGCACGCTGCCTTGTCTGCGTACAAAGCGGAGTTTTCTCATGCTCTCACACGTGTGCTGTCTCCCTTCAGTGCCAGCTCGATGCTTTGCTGTCTGCCACCTCTGACACACAGAGAGTGCAGAGCCTAGGGGCCGTGCCTGCTTGACTGCACCCATGGTCTAAGTATTGTTCACAGCTGCCTCTCCTGGGTGCCCAGTGGAAAATCTCCCATCTATATCCCTCAGGTGGCTCTGTAGGGGGGGTCCACTGGATGTGGGTAGAGGCCAAGCTTGTTGTTGTTCAGTCTCCATCCCCAGTTTTTGTGCATAAAAATCATGTTGGTTATAACCATGGCCTATTACTTGGAGACTTGGGACTGGGGGAGAATTTCCTTTCTCAGTTTTTCTGCTGGAGTTTATAAGACTGGGACTAAAAACTAGGCTAAAATTAAAGGCAGAACTTTATTCTTGGCAAAAATACATTTTTCTCTTCTTTAAGAGTATGAAGTGACTTATGAAGAGTTTAAAAAAGAGTTTTGTGGATGTGAAAAATTCCTACAGAACATGTTCTTAATGATTTGAGTGTGAATTAATAAAAAACAAATGCACAGTATTTCCTTTCCTAGATTATGAAAATTAAAAAAAGAACATAAGACGGTTCTATGGGGAAATCACATGTGGGAGGTTTGCCCTTTTCTGTATGTCTGGCGACCCCTGAGACTATCCCACCCACCCTGAATCCAAGTCAGTCTGGATCTGGCTTGGCTCCGTGGCTCTGCCCCCCAAGCAATTTCCGGCCAATCGACAGATGCTTGTTAAAAGGCTAATCCTCTCGTCCCACAGATAGGTCTTTGCACTAGTGCATTAAGTAGCTTTTGCTGCCAGCCGGTGCCAGAGATGACCCTGGATATGTGGGATTGGGTCAGTCATGTTGGTGTCCTGAGGAACTCACAGGGAGCCTCCTATTTA
This sequence comes from Scalopus aquaticus, assembly GCA_004024925.1. Taxonomy (NCBI): domain Eukaryota; kingdom Metazoa; phylum Chordata; class Mammalia; order Eulipotyphla; family Talpidae; genus Scalopus; species Scalopus aquaticus. The sequence goes on from PVIJ01005153.1 coordinate 51,242, forward strand.
AGGAGATTTGCTATCTTAAGGACACCCAAACTTTCAGCTGGACTCTAAGGGCAAGGGAGGGGCTTAGTGGTAGGCTTCTACTCCTTGATAAAGGGAGATAGAAGCATCCCTAATGTTCTTCCCTCCTTGGCAGTATGTTACCTTCACCCTGTCTTTCCTCAAGATGGTTGTGCTGTCCTGTTGAGCTGTAACTCCCTGACTTCCCCCTGGGGTTTGAACCTCCTGTATCACTCTTTCAACTAATCTGATCTGGTCTTCCCTGTGTCCGATTGTCTTGGGTTTGCAACACATTGAATGCAGTTTACTTGAGAAAGAAGATACAAGGAGGTTCCCTTTTCAGCTTTTCTGCCAGACCAGTGATTAGCAAAGACAGGGATTTATGCCCGGGTCCTTTTTGATGAGCATGGACATTTTATAAGGTAGGTTTGCAGGAAGACAACTTCTGTCATAGTAGAGGCGGATGGCCTGCTAGTCACACTGTTACCACAGGCTGGGTGACCTTGGGCAGGTTGTCTATCTCTTCTGAGTCATCATACACTCACTTTGTGGGCTTAGTGTTGAATGAAATGAGATAACATACGAGAAACCCACCGGAAGTGGGGCTCTTGCCATATATTTTAATGCTATGATTATCTCTGAGATAAGAATACCTGTATTTAGAATAAACTGATAACTGCTTTATTGATCAGAGAAGCTACTGTTTATAAACCTTTTCCAGGCAGAAAATATATCTTTTGGTATCTTAAATTTAAAGTAGAAATAGGAAAGGGAGCTCATAGGGACCAAGGCGCTCCTGTGCTGGGAGGTAAGAGCACTGTGGCTGAGAGGCAGGTGGGGCAGGCTGACAGGACCTAAAGTCCCCTGAGCCACGCGGATACCCAACTGCCTCTCCCATATTACAATGATGTCATCAACCAGTATCTCAGTTCCACGTTTTTAGTATTTCCAAATCATATTATACTGATTTATAGACCACAAGGAACAGACAAACATCTTAGTCATCATTTTGGGCTCAAGGATGGGCTTTCCTCTAGTCTCCCCTTTCTCTGGGTCTGTAGCCCTTTAGAGGTTTCACCTCGACCCTACTCACTCACTTTGTATATTTACACAATCAGTGATTGAAATTCTCCAATTTACCATTGTTCTTTGTGTCCATTTCCTCCTGCCAGCTTCACTTTTCTTCTTAAAGTTCTTTCTTTAGTGTTCTTTCAGTGAGTATCTGTAAGTGATAAACTCTCTCAATCCATTGTAAATTGATAGATATTTTCTCTTGGCACTTTGAAAATTTCATCCAACTATCCTCTGCTGACACTCTCTGGAGTCAGTAGCCATTTAATTCTTGTTTCTTTGTAGGCAATCTGATTTTTCTCCCTGGTGGCTTGTAAGATTTATCTTTACCTTTTGACTCAATTACTCTATTCTGCATATCTGCAGTGAATTTATTTTTGTATATGCTGCTTGGAACTTTGATTCATGAATATTTGGATTAATATCATTTGGAATATTCTCAGTGATTAGTTATTTAAGTACTGCTTTCTCCATTCTCTATTTTTTCTTTTTGGAGTCCTTACAATTTATTGAAATTTCTCATTTAGTATTTTTTTTTAACCTCGCTATCATAGTTTCTCTCTCTCTTTTTTTTGCTTCTTCTGGCTTAATTTATTTACATCTTAGTCTCCTAGTCAATATATTCTCCATTCAACCACTTTTAATCTATTGTTTAAATCTTAAATTGAATTTTCAATTTCAACGTGTTTCCTTATTTGTAGAAGTTCTATTTGCTTCTTTAAAAATTGGCCCATTCTTTTTTAAAACATCCTTTTTGGTTTGGAATTGCTCTTTCACTTCTTTAATAATTTTGAACTTATTTTATAACTGCCATCAGATTATTCTCTAATCTGTACCTCTTGCATTAGTACTCTAGTTTGTGGTATTTGCTGACTTCTACTCATGGTAAATGATTTTTATTATGTGCTTTGTAGTTTTTCATTGTGAATTTAGCTTCATAACTGGCCATGCATTTAAGAATCTCTTTTAGACTGAAGTTGAGCTCATGTCTCTCCAGATATAGTTGTTGCCTTTGCCAGGAGCCCCAGGCATATCCTGGGCCTGTAACTTAATTTTTATGTTAATTTTTTAGCTTGGTGGTTTATGGAGCATGAGGCTAAGTTCATTTTTAAAATCTGAAATACACGTGTCTCAGGTTCATTGTTTCAAGTTCTCAGGGGGGATTTTTTTTTATCTGTACCCAGCGACCAGGAGGACCAGACCAGCTTCCTAGATAGCACATTGGGCCCATAGATGCTTTTTCTCCTGAATCCCCCTTCTCTGGGTCTGCAGCCCTTTGAAGGTTTGACCTCGGCCCCACTCACTCAGTGAGGGTCTTCTGTTCTCACCTGTACCTTCCTTTCCACTGAGCTCACCTTTGTTTCTCTATTTCTGGCTAGATCTAACTCCACTCTACCAATGCGCACTAAGTACTAACAGTGTTCCAGGAACTCAGAGTTACAGACCTAGCCCTGTTGACTCCTTCAAAGACATGGTTGTGTCTCCACTTTGGGAACATCAGGCTCCCAGCTTTCCTCCCTTTCTCTCTGCAGTCATCTCCCAGTTCACTCTCTTTTCATATCTTAACAGGAATAGTAAGAGAGGAAAGATTTTGGTCATGAAATCGTGCAAACCCTGGGGAATATCATAGTTCCTGGGTCCTTACCCATATGCTTACAGTTGCAAGATGCCACTCAAACACAGAGTGTAACAACAACAGGATTAATTTACAAGGGAGAAATTGGGAAAGATTAAAAAAAATGTTTTTAAGGCCACAAATGTCCATCCATCCTACCCCAGATAGTGTCCAAATGTCCTGTAATCCAAGACAAAGGCGGCTTTTGAAAGATGGCCCTATCCTTTTAATGAGCACCTAGAGCTGGTGGCACACCAATATGGTGGGCCAGGACTTAATTCACAGTGGGAGCTGAAGGTAACACTGGTCAACAGATTTTTACAAAAGTCATGTTACTGAAATAAAATGAGTCATTTCCTATCAATTTGTATGTGCTCAACATGAATATAAGTCAAATCCTAATTTTGGCTCTAGTTTTTTTTTGTAATCTGCAATAAATTGATGTTTACATCACTAGATGCATGCCAATAGTAATAGGCCTACGGTTAATACCTGTAAAAAATCAAGTCATAGACTACTTCTTAGATTTCTTTGCTTGTCTCTTGTACAGCTGTTCAGGAGCATCTCTGGGGAGTGTCCAGCAGTAGTCAGCCAGCATTGCAGTGGACTATTTTCCCTGGTATCTTTGTTCCACTGATGTGATATCTTGATGAAAACATTTGCCATGTTCATCACTAACCATACCACAGTTTTCAGGGAAGAAATCCAGATGGGAATGAAGGAAGTGGATCTTTAGAGACATATTGCAGCCAAGTTTCTGATACTGCAGCAGCATGTCTTCTACTAGTTCCTTATAGTTTTCTGCCCTAACATTCCCAAGAAAGTTTGTAGACACTAGGTGAAAAGCATTCCACGCTTGTTTTGCATCACCCTGCAGCAAGTTGTTGTACTGGTCATCTTTGAAGAGCTCTTGAATCTGAGCCCTCATAAAAACTCCCTCTTTAATCTTTGCTTCGCTGAGTCGAGGGAATTTTTCATGCAGGTATCGGAAAGCTGGCGAGGTCCGGTCCATGGCTTTCACGAAATTCTTCATCAAACCTAGTTTGATGTGAAGGGGTGGTAGCAGGATTTTGTGAACCTCAACCAAAGCTGGGTGCTGGATATTCTTCTCTCCAACTGCTACATTTTGTCTGCGAGTCCATTCCTTCCGCAAGTTGTGCATTTTACTTGCTCGGCTATTCCACTCACATAAGAAACACATGTAATTTGTATATCCCTGCTGCAGTCCCATTAAAAGGGAAACCAGCTTCAAATCACCACAGACATGTCAGCTGTACTTCTTATACTCAATGAAATTCAGTAGCTGCTTTAAGTTTTTGTATGTCTCTTTCATGTGGACAGCATGTGCTAATGGAATAGATGGAAGATGGTTTCTATTGTGCAAAAGCACAGCCTTAAGACTCAGTTTTGAAGTCTAGAAATCGTCTCCATTCTTATGGGTCATGAGTGATTTCTAAGGCATTCATGAGGCCCTCAACATCAGAACAGAATACCAGAGTACTTTCCTTTCTGAAGAAAGGCTCCAAATGCTGGTGGCACTGCCAATATAAAGTAATTGCGACATCTTCTTCTAGAAGATTCCATTGTTGGAGTCTTGATCCTAGCAATTCTGCCTTGTTCTTGGAGAAGTCCAAATCACGAACCAGGTCATTTAGCTCTTCCTGTGTTAGTCTGTGTGGGGTTGATGATGCACCACAGTGTTAATCTGGATCACTGCATGCTGATGGAACAGGAGAAGAACAGGTCAGCTCACTCTTGTCCTCATCAGATGAATCAAGAAAATATTCTGCTGGAGGTTCTGGAATAGGAAGTCCCTTACCACGTGGAACTGGTCTCAGTGCAGACGGAATGTTTGGGTAGACTATTCTCAACTTCTTTTGCTTCGTTATTCCTTGGGAAAGAGGAGGAACCAAGCAGAAGCAACAGTCTTTTATGTGGTTGCTTGGCTCTCTCCACACCATGGGGACTGCAAGCGGCATTGATGGTCTTTTGTTGTTTAACCACCATGAAAGCTGTGTTGTCCATGTAGCACAGCATCTATGTGGGGCCCAAGGCTTGTCTTGGTCACCAGCCTTGCATCTGAAGTAAAGATGATAAGCCTTCTTCACTTGAGAAGTGATACTTCTCTTCTGGTTGGCAAATGTCACTTCCCCACAAATAGAGCAGAAATTGTTCACACTATTAACACACTTTCTAGACATTACTGTTCTGTATTGTGCCTTAATGGATAAAATAATAACAGTTCTATGGAATAATAGCTTCAGCTGTCTTGCACAAAGTCTGAAATACTTTCAATGCTCAACCTTTTCACAGGGCTTTCTATAATGCACAGCTGACGTCAGCTTACTTCAGCAGCCGTCTGGCAGTAGTATTGCATTGCATCAGAAAAGATACAATCAACTCTGGATGATGTGGGCATGATGATATAATGCAACACAATGCAATATTACATCATTCTAGGCTGATTTAGGATATTGTTGCTGTCCTACTGGATAAATTTACACGGTGAAATCTATAAAATGAATTATATGAAATATCTTCAAAAGAAGAGCTAATAAAAATTTTTCAGGGTTATGTTCATGTTCAGCATACTAAGGTACTACAGATTAGGGCCTTTTTAAAGTCAGTAATGATCTCAATGTTGACCAGTGTAATCTGAGGCAGCACCACAGTAGCCAGCAGCAGCGATCCAGACGCTGGACTAGGCAGTGCTGGAGGCAACAGCAACAGGAGAGAGCTCTCGAGGTGTTGCACAGACAAGCCAGTGGTACTGACAGGAGGTGGTGCTGGAGAATCAGACTGTGGTTGTCAGGAAGTGTGACTGCAGGATCAGGATGCAGTGGTCACCTCTTAGAGGTGGTGCCAGTCATGCAGGAGGCAGGAGTGGTAATTGATGATCTGAAGTGATGAGTCAGAGATCAGGAGCGAAGATAGTCCCAGGATGGAATCCTTGTCAGTAGGTGACATGCACAGGAACCAATGGTCTTCCCAGGAGAGTGTCTGAATCTGTCTACTGCCCCAGTTTTTATGGATTTCAGGGTTCCTTCACTCCTCCCTTTGCTCCCAACAGTGGCATTGGTTTTAAAACCCACGTGACACATTTTCAAAACTGGGTGGGTTTCAAAACCTAAACCTTACCAGCGCATGAAATGTGAACTATGTCGCAGTTGGCTATCTTGTTTCAGGTGTGGGACTGGGAGCCAGGAGTGCAGCAGAACCAGACATGCTTCCCTGCACCGAATTGCTAAAGTGGTCCCACAGTGGAGCTGGGTGTATGCTGCTGCACCAACAAACTGGGAGTCATGGAGCTCTTTGTATAGTCAGACTAAAATAGTATTGAAGGACAGTGCAAAGACAGTACTTGAAACAGTGCCAAGGTGGGGGACAGGTCACTCTCTATGGGTTCTCACCTGTGCACTGACAATTTCAAGACCACTCAGACTCAGGGAAAAACAATGGAATTTATTTAACATAAAAGGAGACTGGGGAAACAAAAGTTTCTAAGGCCTCAAGTGACTGGCTATCTTACCCCAGATAGACCTAAACAAAGGCCAGTCATGTAAGATGGCACTGTCCTATCAATGAGGACCAAGAGCTTGTGGCACAATGGCAAACAGTGGACCGGGATCCAACTTATGAAGGCAACTGTTTTTAGCTGGGACTACTGAGGTGACACTGAAGCAGCCCACTGCAACAGTCTGAAGGCTGAGCTGGACAGCACCAGGTGCCAGACTGGAGAGAAATGGAGGCAACAGCACCACGAAGCAGTAGAGTGGTGGATCAGTGGACGGCTGTCAATGCTGACCAGACAGAGTGCTGATCATTGATCAGTAGTGCCGATTATCACTGGTCAGTAGTGCTGGTCACCATCAATCACCAGGAGATGGTGTCAAAGACACCAGTGTTACAGCTCTTTGTGAACTCTTGGTACAATAACCAACAGCTGTTTGAGAAACTGGGCTGAGGCCAATGGTCACTTTTTAGAAGTCAGAGGCAGAGCCTGAAGCAGGTCAGTGGTCAGGTCTCTGGAAAGGTCTATAGAGGCCTGGAGATCTGGATGCCTGGAGGTCTATGGAGTTCTTGGAGTGTGGTCATAAAGGTCATCTGCTTGATGCTTTTTCTTTGGAGGCTAGCTGCTGAATCTTTCTTCCTTACAGGCCAGCTACTGAATGAATTCATGCTGGTTCCCTGCCCTACTTATATCCTCCTCAGGAGGATCACCCTGCAAGCCTGATTGGACTGTTTTTAATTAATAATACCAATCAACTCACTCCATTTTTAATCCATATAATGAACTTAATCCCTTGAATGATAGCTGGAGAACTTGATCCTAATTGGTCCATTTATGATCCTGGTGTCAGACTGAAAAGGGAAAAGACTGGTGCCTGCACATACCTGACCTGCCCTGAAGTTAGGGAGCCATGTCTAGAGCTGGCCTCAGTGGGGCTGATGTTCCTTCAGCAGGCCCAGCTGTAACAATGAAATGGGGGGGGGGGTCTGCAGTAGCACTGGAACATGGGTCCTAGCTGCTGCAGGGTGAGTTCCACTGAGAGCCTGACCTATTGGCTTCGCACTGTGTAGGCCGCTACTGTGAGAGTGCCCATGCTAGCTTGCTCTGGTGCAGGAATCTTTGCCTCTGTAGCCCTGGTGGGGCTGCATGCCCTAGGGAAGCAGGGCAGGGAATCCATCTCTTCCTGCCGCTTTCAGAGTGGACTGGGTGCTGCCCACAGATAATGTGTTCTGGGGTCACAGCAGGGCCACTTGTATGGGCAGGTCCGCTTGCACTGGGGGCTGCAGGGAAAACCCTGCTTAAGTGGATGTTGCTGGAGCCCTGGGGGCTGGGGAGCTCAAAACCGCCAGCTGGCACCAGAGGAGGGGTCGTCTGCAAGCAGTGTGCCAAGGTGTCTGGCAGGTAAGTACCGTTACTGTTACTGCAGCTGCCTTTGGAGGCATTTGGTCTGGCTACCAGAGCCTCAGGGGGCTGCCCACATTTGGGGCAGTGGGTGGTAAAATGCCAGCAGCCACTACTGTTGCCTTTATAGTGGCCTGCATATGTGGCGGGGACAGAGGTGAGGGGCCACCTGCAGGTGATGGCCTGGGGCGTGAGGCTCAGGAGGTGGTGGGAAAAACAGGCTATCCTCTGCGACTTGTGTGACAGCAACCTGGTTTCAAGACCACATGATTCTACATTCTTCAGAAGGGTGACTTCTTATCTTTTTTGTTCTTAGGTTTGGAAGGGACCTCAAAAAAATTTGCCCTATTTTGGTCTAGGTTTGCTAATGTGAGTCTGCAGTGTCTTTTTTGACATCATTCCATTGTGGTACAAGGATGCTTACAGAGCCATAGAGACCTACTAATTAGTCAGGCATCCACTTCAGCAAAAGGTAAGCCATCAGCATGCTGTAAGGCAAATCGGGAGGGAGGATTGGACCAAGTAAGTGGCCTTTCTTTTGCCCTTTGCAATTCAGAAGAATTTGGGAGCCTGAGATTCAATGTTTAGTTTATTTTTGATTTTTATTCTTGTGGTGGCAGTCAGGGCCCCATTTCCTACTATCACCAAACTGAAATATTGGCTGGGCAGCCACTGACTCCAAAGAAATGAATTGGCACTGAGGACGGAGGCTAAGGAACTGTGTGGAGACAGGTCCCATGATAGCGGGACAGTGACAGCTATACGGCAGGAGATCTCAGTCCTAAGGCTGCTGTTTCACACTGTGGTCTTGGACAGAGCCTCTCAACTCCTTGAGCCCTGGTGGTCTCCTGTTAGCGAGGTTTTATAATACTTGCCTTACAGGGCTGCTGAGAGACTCAAATAAAATAACATATAAGAGAGATGTTTGTAGTACTGAAAAAAGAGACTATAAGAGAAACTGATTTAATTTTAGAAGACTTTTATTATTATTATTATTATTATTATTATTATCATTAATTTTTATTGAGATAATATTGGTCTACAATACTGTATATGATTTAGGGATATAGAGTCACATCTCTTCTGATGTATGTTAACATACCACCCGTACCACCAACGCACCCCGCAGTCCTCCTGTAACTGGTGGCTGAAGCCAAAGTGGTGGTGCCCCCTGGAGGGAGTTGCTGGTGAGGATAGATAGCCCCAGGGAAAATGCTAAAAAGTATTCATTTTGGGGTGGAGACGCTGATAAGAAATACAAGGGACTGCAAAAGCAGCCCCCAGGATTCAGAGTTCTAGATTTAGTGTTTGAGGATTGAGCATTTGAGGTGTCAGCATTTGGGATTTAGTGTTTTTGTATCTTCAGCAACTTTGCGGTCAGTGATATTGGCCCCCACCATGCAGATCTTCGAGAGGAAAACTTTGAAGGCTGTGCAAGTAGCTGAGCAACTGAAACTGTTCCCAATTTTGCTGCTGTTATAGCCGAAGAGAGAAGGCAAAGACCTGGAGTCATGTGCCTTGCTAAAGTGTGTGAGTGTGTCCATTTGTTGGGCAGTTTAGCCATTGCAGCAGCTGCTGTTTTGAGTGTCGCTTGTCTGGTGCTGTGCTGGGCCATCTCGACACCTCTGGGAGCATTTCCTGTTGTGTCTTCTGTTGTTTTAGTGAGTTGGAACCCGACCTATAGTCTGGCTGCTGTGTGTCTGCAGAGGTAGGAAGATGCCGTCTTGGACATGTGGCCTATTGTTTGGGAGAGGAGCTCTGAGTCCTAAGTGGTGGGAAGAGGCCATCTTAGCTGCTTTTTGTTTAGGGCTTAAAACACAGTGGACAGGGCCTCCCTGGTGGCACAGTGCTGTGGAGCTGTTGGTGGCTGCAGTGCAAGTTCGATGCCCGCCTGGGGAGAATCCCACATGGCATGGGAGACCTCTCCTGCCTCACCCACTTCTCTCCTCAGCGTGTATTTCAGTCAATCTGCCTATTCTGCTCCCCACTCTGTCTCTGGTGAACCCTCTCACTGCCTCACACCTCTGGCTTGCACCTCAGCTTGTATGCATAAATAAATAAATCTTAAAAAACAAACAAACAAACAAAAAAACACTCGACGCTGCTTTGGGTGAGGTAAATGGCCATTTTTGGCTTCAGTGACTCTTTGTTTTTCCCTGGTTTGTTAAATAAATCCCATTGTTGTTTTTTGAGCCTGAGCAGTCTTGCAATTGTGTGTGCAGGTGAAGACTCAGTGACTGGTAAACTATTTGGGCAGTGTCCTTGGCCATTTTTGGTGCCCCTTGTTGCCCTGATCACTCTTCCATAGTCCATTGGGTCCTGCTCCCTCTTTGCTCCCCAGTAGCCTCAATTCTACAGTCAGGTTTCTACAAGGCTTTTGAATGACAACACTTTCAGTAATGGTATAAAATGACAAACTGTCTTCCTCCTGAGCCACACTTTTCTCTAGAGCCTGGCACTTTCTTCCCTGGAGGGTTCTATTCTCTTCTGTGGGGGAGGCTTTTAGGTTGCTAAATTTCAGCTGCAGATGTACCCAAGGTGCAAGGGATATGTTTCAGTTAGTAAGGTGAGTACATAACCATCTCCTCCCTCTCTGGGAGCTGGTATGGCTGATACTGTCCACCCAGGGACAGCAGAGGAAGCTCAGGAGTGCTTCTCTATGGGAATGTGCTGCAGTGCACTGGGCAGGCATCCCTGTAGGAGCTGCAGCATTGGTACACTGAAGAATTTAGGATATTGCTCAAAATTTAAGTGCAGTAGAGGAGTGCCTTTGTTACAAAAAGAATTTTGAAAGCAGAGTCTTTTTTACTGCAGGTGAATACATTGTTGAAGGTTTTGGTTGGTGTGGTGCAACCATCGCAGGCTGTGTAGGTTCATTGTCAGTTCTCATGAATGAAGAGAATTTAGAATCTTTGGTGTATTTTGCAGGTCTTTAATGCTGAGGCAGGGGACCTATACAGAGAGAGCAGACAGAGCAAGAGAGACTTCGACACAGAGAGGCAGAACAGCGAGCAACTCCCCTTTACATTGTTAACTGCCACAGCCACACAACTGATGCATTGTTGCAAACTCAAGGCCCATCTGTTGTTTGCTAGATGTCAGAGTGGTGGAAAACTAGCATTTCAAGGTACAGGCTGTCTGTTGTGTGGAAGGTGAAAAATCGCATGATTTTCTCATTTTCCTTACAGTTGAAAAGTACACATTTTCTTCTTTTGAATATTCTAAAATTAGGTTATTCTGAGGTTGGAGGTATCCAGTTGCTGGGGACATTTGTGGGAACCTAGGATGGGGTGTGTCCTGATTGTCTAACCTGTTTTCCTTTTTCTTCCAGGGTCAAGGTCACTGGTCAAGTGTTGGGAGGCTGAGGGTCCAGTTGTGTCCTGGCTTTCTCCAGCCCTAGGATTTGGTCAAGTGACCTCAGTATTCTCATTTCTAAAACCATGGGATTAAAACACCAGACAGAGAGGGTGCTTCAGAGCTTGGCAAATGTGGAACGAAAGAATGCAGCACAGTTCCAGGAGGGCATTGCTGCCTGTATGGCTGACTCCAGCTTGTTTCTGGGTGCAGCAGAATGCTGGCGCATCAAGCACAGCGGGTGTTTTCATTGTCTTGGTTTACAGGAAGGAAGGAAGGATCACTAGGTCACATAGTGACTAAGTGCCTCTGCCAAGATCTAGACTCTGGTGTCTGCTTGCAAATGCTCCTGTTCCTTCCACCAGGGTGCCTGGTGTACATGGGGGTGCCACCTCTGGGCTCACTGTCTTGTCTAACCCCCTCCTGTCCCCACTGACTTCCCTGTTTTCTGTGGAGCAGGCTGCTCACTCCTCAATAGCTTACACATCTGCCTAAGTTCTGGCTCATTTCTCATAGGTAGGAAGTGTTGTAGTGAATGAGATAGTGCAAACCCTCACCCCCACTTCAAGGCAGCCTGGGTCAGCAAGAGGACAGACATGCCTTCCCCCCAGCCATTTATGCAAGGCCGCTCTTTTCCCTAGCCCCAGGTAAGAACCGGTTTCTGGCTACGTGGCATGACCGCTCTGTTCTGCTTCTGTAACATAGTTTGCTTGCTTGCCTTTTATGGAATTAGTAGCTGTACTGTAAAATAATGGAGGGGGCAGGTATAAAACCCCTACTGACCCCTGCTTTGGAGCTGCACTTCTGCGGATGGGGCTTTGGGCCGGCCCCTAGTGTAGCCCCCAGCGCTGGGAAATTAATAAAGGCCTTAGTCTGACCATTCCTCTGCCTCGTGATTATTGGGGCACACTATAAAAGAAGCACAGCGTCTTCTAACAAGTATTCTTATAAATCCTTGTTACTGGTGTTTTCTGGGGCAGGTTATTAATTTGCTTAACACACAGTCACGGAAACAGAAGTGTGCTTTGGAGGTTGCCAGTCAGCACTGGATTGCTGCCTGCCCAGTGAGAGTATGCCTGGGCTTGACTTCTGGGCAGGGACAGAGACTTTGCCTGCCTGTCAAAGGAGTCTTAACATGGTGGTGAGAAAGAGGGACTTTTCTTTCCTAACTTCCAGCTGCAATTCAGAAGATTGACTGAGCAGGGGACAAGGCAGCCTTGCCTTGACTGCGATCCCCCAGGGGTTAGCAAATTTGACCATCTTTCCATGAGTTTATTTGGCATCAGCGTATCTTCTGTGAAATGTCTTGCTCATTTAATAATTTTTTTTTGGTTTGAGTTCTAGAAAAAGTATGTAAAATTTTAAAATTTATGTATACAAATTTTATGTTTTTGTAGCTTCTATCAATTATATATAAAGTGTTCTTTATATATTCTAGAAGCAAGGCATTTGTAGAGATATGGTTTGCAAATATTTTCTCCTGCTATAACTTGTTTTTTCCTTAGAGTTGTTCACAGAGCAAAAGTTTTACATTTTGATGAAGTAAAACTTACTGATTTTTCTTCTTATGGATGGTGCATTTGATTTCAAGTTTAACTATTCACCAAGTTCTAGATCCTGAAGACTTTTCTCCATTAACTTCTAAAATATTTGTAGTCTTTTAAAATAAGTAATTAATCTGTTTTTTATTAATGAAGTACCATTGTTTTACATCCTTGATAATATTTTGATAATATAGGATTTCTTCCTTCAGGTGGCCACCGCAACTCTCCTACTACCAAAGCACCCATAGGTTTCCACCATAGTCCATTGTGCTCTCCCTCCAGCCCCAGTCTTCCATATTGGATTCCTGAGATCTATGGTCAGTTTTCAAGGGTTGTTTTTAAAGTTTTTGTTTGGTCTTTTATATGGTTTCTCTATATTCAACATACAAGTGATCATTCAGTGTTTCTTTCTCCTTCTGGTTTATTTCACTGAGCATATTCCTTTCTAGCTCTATCCATGTTGCTGCAAATGGCATGTGTTTATCATTTTTGATTGCCGAGTAGTATTCCATTGTGTATCTATACCACATCCTCTTGATCCACTCATCTGTTTTAGGACATTGAGATTGTTTCCGTAACTCGGCTATAGTAAATAGTGCTGCTATAAACAGAGGAGTGCAGGTTTCTTTTTGAATTAGAGTTTTTATGTTCTTTGGGTAGATACTGAAGTGTGGAATTGCTGGGTTGTACGGCAGATCCATTTTCAGTGTTTTTTTTTTCATTTTTAAAATATGTATTTTACATTATTCTTCCTTTTTGTGCAATGCACGCTTTCTCCTTTCAGATGTAGTCCCCATAAAATTCCCATCACCAATTACCCATGCACCATCACCATAGTCCCTTGTGTTTTTCCCTCCCCTGTTTTGATCCCCCTTCCTTCCCCTCCCCGTAGAGTGTCTCTGATTAATTGTTGCCTGTTAATTTTGTTTTTAATTTATTGTAATTTTTTTCCTGATATGGTTTCCTGACATTCCTCCTATAAGTGAAGCCATCTGATATTTTTCTTTTTCTTTCTGACTTATTTCACTGAGCATAATCCCTTCCAGCTCCATCCATGTTGCTGTGAATGGCATGAGTTTATCTTTTTTGATTGCTGAACAGTATTCCGTTGTGTATATATACCACACCTTGATCCAGTCATCTGTTTTGGATATTTGGGTTGTTTCCATATATTGCCTATTGTAAATAGTGCTGCAATAAACATATGGGTGCAGGTATCCTTTTGAATGAATGTTTTTGTGTCCTTTGGGTAGATTCCTAGGAGTGGAATTGCTGGGTCATATGGAAGCTCCATTTTTACTAGTTTGAGAAACCTCCACACAACTTTCCATAGTGGTTGGACCAGTTTACATTCCCACCAGCAGTGCAGGAGCATTCCTTTTTCTCCACATCTTTGCTAACATTTCTTGTTTCCTGTTTTTTTAATATGTGCCATTCTTGCTGGTGTAAGGTAACATCTCATTGTGGTTTTGATTTGCATTTACCTGATTACAAGTGATGTTGAACATTTTTTTCATATATCTTTTGGCCATTTGTATTTCCTCTTTGGAGAAATGTCTTTTAACTCTTCTGCCCATTTTTTGACTGGATTGTTTATTTTTATTGAGTCATATCAGCTCTTTGTAGATCATTGTGATCAGTCCCTTATCAGTAGTAATGTGTGCAAAAATTTTTTCCCCAATCATAGGATGTCTGTTTTGGTTAATGTCTCTTTTGCTGTACAGAATCTTTTTAGTTTTATGTAATCCCAATAGTTCATCTTTTCCTTCACTTTCTTTGTTTTGGGAGATGTCTTTAAAGATGTTACTGAGATGTATGTCATGTAGTGTTTTGCCTATATTTTCTTCTATATATTTTACAGTTTCAGGTCTTATGTCCAAGTCTTTTATCCATTTTGAGTTGGTTTTTATGCTTAGCATGAGGTAGTAGTCTAGCTTCATATATTTTTCATGTAACAGTCCAGTTTACCCAGCACCATTTATTGAACAATCTGTCCTTGTTCCATTGCATGTACTTTAAATCTTTGTTAAAGACTAGTTGTTCATAAATATTTGGGTTTATTTCTGGATTTTCTATTCAATTCCATTGGTCTCTGTGTCTGTTTTTCTTCCAGTACCATACAGTTTTAATTATTATGGCTCTGAAGAATACTTTGAAGTCTGGGAGTGTGATACCTCCATTCTCCTTTTTATTTAGGAGAGCTTTTGCTATTCGAGTTTTTTTGTGGTTCCATATGAATTTCATCAATATTTGTTCTCTTTGAAGAATGTCAGTGAAATTTTTGTTGGAATAACATTCGAGCTGTAAATTACTTTTGGTAGGATGGTCATTTTGATAATGTTAATTATTTCAATTCGTGAGCAGGTGATGTCTTTCCATTTCTTTGTGTCTTCTATTTCTTTTAACAATGTTTTATAATTTTGTTTGTATAGGTCATTTGCCTCTTTTGTTATTGTTAGGTTTATTCCCAGGTATTTGATTTTCGTTTTTTCAAAGGGATGGTTTCCTTGAATTCTTCTTCTTCAGATTGATTGTTTGTATATAGGAAGGCTACTGATTTTTGTATATTGATTTTGTATCCTGCTACTTTACTAAATTGGTTGATTATTTTGATTAGTTTTTTTTTGTGGACTTTTTAGGGTTCTTTCTGTATATTATTATATCATCTGTAAATAGTGACAGTTTTATTTCTTCTTTCCCTATTTGGATTCCTTGTATGTCTTTCTCTTCTCTTATTGCTCTGGCAAGGTCTTTCAGTATTATACCGAAAAGCAGTGGTGAGAGTGGACATCCTTATCTTGTTCTAGATCTCAGGGGAAAGGATTTCAGCTTTTCACCTTTGAGAATGATATTGACTATGGGTTTCTCTATATGGCCTTCATTATGTTAAGATATGTTCCTTCTATCCTGAGAATTTTGAGGGCATTCATCATAAATCGATGTTGAACTTTGTTGAATGCTTTCTCAGCATCTATTGATATTATTTTATTTTCTTTGTTAATGTGTCGGATTACATTAATTGATTTTCGGATTTTGAACCATCCCTGTGCCCCTGGAATGAATCCCACTTGGTTATAGTGAATTATCTTTTTGATGGATTGTTGGATTCTGTTGGCTAGGATTTTATTGAGGATTTTTGCATCAGTGTTTATTAGAAAGATTGGCCTGTAGTTTCCCTGTGTGTGTTGTCTTTGTTCAGTTTTGGTATTAGTGCAATGTTGGCTTCATAAAACGTATTTGGTAGAATTCTTTCCTTTTCAATTTTTTTTAAAGAGTTTGTGTTGGACAGGCACTAGTTCATTTCTGAACATTTGATAGAATTCATTCATTGGTTCGGGACTTTTGTTTTGGGGGAGGATTTTGATTACTGTCTCAATTTCACTGTTTGCAATTGGTTTGTTTAGGTGTTCTATTTCTTCTTTATCTAGCTTTGGATGTTTTTATAGTTCTAGGAATTTGTCCATCTCTTCTACGTTGTTGAACTTGTGTGCATATAACTGGTTCATAATAATCTCTCATTATTCTTTTGATTTCTGCTGTGTCTGTTGTAATTTCTTCTCTTTCATTTATGATCATATTTATTTGTGCTTTCTCCCATTTTTCTTTCTGAGCCTGGCTAGAGGTTTGTCTATTTTCTTTATTTTTTCAAAGAACCAACTTTTGGTTTCACCGATCTTTTGCATTGTTTTCTTAACTTCCATTTCATTTATTTCTACTTTGTTTTTTGTTATTTTCTTCTACTGGTTTTAGTTTTTTTTATTGTTCTTTTTCTTGTTCTTTAAGGTAGGAGATTAGGTTGTTTCTTTGAGTTAGTTTGTGTTTGTTGATGTGAGTGTGTATTGCTGTATATTTTCCTCTTATAACTGCTTTTGCTGTGTCCCATACATTCTGGAGAATTGTGTCCTTATTGTTATTCATCTCAAGGTACTCTTTAATTCCTTCTTTGATCTCCTCATTGACCCAATGGTCTTCCAGCAGTGTGGGTTTTAATCTCTATGAGGTAGGAGGGTTCTTTGCTTTCTTTTCATGGTTTATTTCTAGTTTGATGCCTTAATGGTCAGAGAAGATAGTTGGTACGATTTTGATCTTAGTGTATCTGTTTAGGGTTGTCTTATGTCCCAGTATGTGATAAATCCTGGAGAATGATCCATGTGCACTTGAGAAGAATGTGTACTCAGATTTTTTGGGGTGCATTTTCCTATATATGTCTGTTAAATCCATGAGATCTAGGTCTTTATTTAGAGCGCTAGTGTCCTAACTTATTTTTTGTGTCGTTGATCTTCCCATTGGTGGGAGTGGAGTGTTGAAGTCTCCTACTATATATGTATTTTCTCTAATGTCTGTTTTCAGAGATGATAATTGTTGTCTGATATATTTTGGTGCTCCTTCCTTTGAGGAGTATATGTTGGTGAATCTTATGTCTTCCTGATATATTGTCCCCTTAATCATAATGAGAATAAGGAGAGAGAGAAGGGATGAGATGAAAGAGGAGGATGTAACAGAAAAGTAGGAGGAATGAAGGTGAGAGAAGAAAGAAGGACTAGATAGGAGGAGGAGAAAAGAGGAAGGGGGGAGAAGGAAATGTAACTGAAGAAGAAGAGAAAGTAATGATGGTAATGTTGAAGGGCAGAAAGAAGAAAAATGGAAGAATCAGAGAACAGAAATAGTACAGAGGGAAATGAATAACAGACAGCCAACTGACCAATAAACAAACATACACACACACAGATTGGGGGGAGAATTGCTTCTCAGGACTCTGATGGCTCCCAGAGAGCTAGTTGTTGCTGTTTTAGTCTGGTCCACTGGGAACCGCTGTAGGGATGAGTATGATAGTCTTCCCAGGGAGGTTAGATAAAGAAAAAAAAAAAATCCAAGCACGAAAGCTTGAACTGCTGCCGTGGGTGTCAGAGGATGGCACTCTTTTTTTTTTTTTAAATATATATATATATATATTTATATTTATTATTATTTATATCTTTTACATTTTGTATTCCCCTTCGGTAACCCACCACCAATTTACCCATGATCCATCTCCATGGTCCCTTGTGTCCTTTTCTACTCCATTTTGTGCCCTTATCCTCTCCCCCTCCCCCCCGCCACCCTGGCTAAGTGTCTCTTTCCTATTTGGTTTCCCTATAGTCCTGTTATAAGTGAAACCATTCAGTGAAATAAGCCAGAAAGAAAGAGAAAAATATCGGATGACACTATTTCTGGGCCCATGAGATAGTGTGGTGGGTGATGGGGCTCTTGCAGCCTCCTTCATTTGAATGCTTGAGCTACCAAAAGGCCCCTGATGTAGGGACCAGCCCTATTAAGCTCCCCCTGATTTCCTTCTCACTGGTAAGTGCTGCCACTGGTTAAATGGTTCCACTGGTCTCCAGGAGGGTGGAGGGGAGGGAAGCACCAAAACCAAGGGGCTTTCCCCCTCGGTGTTGTATGTCTGTGGAGAAGCCCTCGTTTACCCACATTTTGTTGTCTGGAACCCTCAGATGTCTTAGGATTCCCCTGGTTGTTTCATCACTATATATCTTAGTATTGGTCTCATTTTGTTTAGGTACCCTGGTGTTCTTTTAGCTTCATGGATTTGTATCTTAATATTCTTTTCCAGGTTTGTGTAGTTTCCTTATATTATTTCTTTAAATATGCTTTCTCTTCCTTTTTGATTCTCTACCTCTTGTCAGATATCCATTATTTTTATATTACCTTTCATCATGGTGTTGGATAGTTTAAACAGTGTTTCTTCACTTTTTAAAACTGTGTTTCTCCTTTTCTTCTTTTATCTTGCTTCCTTGTAAATTTGTATCTTCAAGTTTGCTTTCATGCCTCCATTTTGCTTATTTTACTTCTCTTTCTATATTATTTTTCATTTCTTCTTTTAATCTTTTCTTTTTCATCCTGCAATTTCTTTATTTCCTTCTGTAGAGTATCATTTTCATCTCGTATTCATTGGTTTTTATTTCTTAGGATATTTGCTTTTCTGAGTTTTATTGCATTTCCTTGACACACTTTTCTCTGTTTACTCTGAGTTCTTCAAATTTATTTATGATGGTAAACTTGTATTCTGTATCTGTGAGGAGGTACAGATCTTCCATACCATTGTGGTTGGGTTTTGGAGGTCTGTTCTTCATATGTAATGTTATATTCCTCTTTGGGCTTCTGCTACAGTCTGTTGTGTTATTTTGTCTCCCTATTTTTTTTTTCAGAACCTCACTGCCATGGGTTTCATCTCTGCTAGGTGTGTCTGCCCTCCTCCCACACTGGGCTAGGGCACTCACAAGAGGACAGCTAAGGGTTGGGCTGGGCCATGTATTACCGAGATTGGGGTCTCTGATGGTTCCTGAAGTGAACCATCATTGTCCTGGGGTAGGGAATGTTTCCTGGAGAGCAGCTGAGGGTTGTTGATGTCAGGTGAGACCCTGCGTGACCCAAATTGGTGTGTGTGCTGGTTCCCAAGGTGCTGTTTTAATGGTCGATGTTCAGGGGTGCTTCCAGAGGATTGTGGTGGTCTGCTGGTGAAGGGCTGTTCCCTGTATGGCCCATCCTGGATATGTGTTTCTTCCCAAGGCATTGGTTACTGAGCCCAGATTTTAGTCACTTCTTATGGGTGCCTGGGGGCCACCAGTAAACGGTTTTTCCCTGCATGACCCAGACTGGTCCCTGCATCTTCTCCTGAGGTGCTGGTCAAAGTTTTGCATTTTCATGTTTTGCACTTTAGTTTATTTCAAGTTAGTTTTCTATAAGGTGTGAGGTTTAGGCTCTTTTATTTGTTGTTGTTTGTTGTGTTTTGCCTTTGATATATAATTGCTTCAACATCTTTATTGAAAAGACTGCCACTGCTTTTCACCTTTGTCAAAAATCAGCCTGCCCTATGTGTGTGGATACACTTGTTATTTCTCTATTTTGTTCCACTGATCTCTCTGTTTTTCTGCCCATACTATACTCACTTGGCAACAATTCCATTGTGAGGAGAGGACAAAGACCAAATACATATGAAGAATGTAATTTGTATATATTTTATAAATCACCAGATGACCGTGTTTCCTATAGCTATTTTAGTCTATTTAAGAATAGACTGATTGTTCCCACATGGCTCTTCTTTTCAAAATTGTTTCAGCTATTCTAATTCCTTTGCACTTTCATATACATTTTAGAATGATCTTGTCTATATTTTAAAAAATTTCTCCTGGGATTGTTGATGAGTTGTGCTAAATCTATAGATCAATTTGGGAAAATTTTAAAACTTTACTGACTGACTGAGTCAATCAATGAGTCTGAGTGACCATATGTCTTTTAGTTTTAGATTTTTATTTCTTTCATTGGCATTTTGCAGTTTTCAACTAGAAAACTACAAGATGTTTTATTACATTTACATTTATTTCATTTGTGTGCACAATTATAAGTGGTAGTTTTTTTTTTTCTTAGTTTTGGTTTCATGTGCTCATTGCTAGGACATAGAATTACACTTGATTTTTCTATGTTGAGCTTATATCCTGCAACCTCATTGAAATCACTTATTAGTTTTAGTAGTGGTTTTGTAGATTTCTTAGGTTTTTCTACATAGACCAATATGTTTCCTGCAAATAACTTTATTTTGTCATTTGTGATCTGCACATTTTTATTTTCCTTTCTCTACTCTCTCCCCATCCCATTTCCTTTCCTCCTCTTTTCTTGCCTTGTGCTGGTTAGAACTTCCAGTGAGATGGTGAATAGCAGTGGTTAGTTACCATCCTTGCCATGTTCCATTCCCAGGGGGAGTCTTTTGGCATTAAGCCCAATGTTAGCAATAAGGTTTTTGTAGATGTTTTTATACCAAACTAGTACATTTCTCCCATTCATGGTTTTGGGGGAGTTTTAAAAAATTATTAGTGGGTATTGGATTTTGACTAATTTTTTTTTGCATAAGTTGATATATAATCTTGTGATTTTTCTTGTTTAGTCTGTTAATATGGTAGAATACAGTGATTGGTTTAAAAAACATTGAACTAACCTTGCAGTCCTGAAATAAACCTCACCTGATTATGATATAAAATTCTTTTCATTTACCTCTAATTCTATAGTTAATATTGTGTTAAGAATTTTGGCACCTATGTTCATCAGGGATATTGGACTGAAGTTTTCTTTATCTGTGTTGTCTTATTTTGGCATTAAGGTAATACAAGTTTCTTAAAATTAGTTTGGAACTGTTTTCCCCTCTTCTATTTTCTGGACAGGTATATATTAAGTTGGTGTTAATTCTTTGAATGTTTGATAGAATTCCCCAGTGAAACAATCTGAGCCTGGAGATTTCTTGGGGGGGGGATTTTTAACTTACAAGTTCAGTTTCTTTAAGAATTGCAGAATTATTAATGCATCTTTTCATATTAAGTGAGTTGTGGTAATTTGTGCTTTTTGAGGACATGGTCCAACTCATCTAAGTTGTGTGTTTGTAGAACTGTTCATAGTACTCCCCAATTATTATTTTGACAGTTGTAGGTTCTAGACTCTGTGATGATAGTCCCTCATACATTGCTGACATTGGTAGCTTTTCTCTTTTCCTTTGTCAGTCTTTATAGAGGTTTGTCAATTTTATCGATCTTTTCAAAGAACTGGCTTTTTGTTTCATCGATTTCCTCTTATTGTTTTCTGCTTCACTGACTTCTCTTATCTTTGGTTTTTCCTTTTCCTGTTTATTTTTTCTCTAGTTTCTTAAGGTGGAGGCTTAACCTATTGATTTGAGTCTTGTTTCTATTCTAATGTAGGCATTTAGAGCTATAGATTTCACAATATACTGGTAATTAATGTGAAATATAGAGAAATATAGAGAAACTTCTCCTTTTAAGTCCCTTTGCCCTTCCCTATTTATAATATAATCATTAAATATTTCCTCTATAGACATTGGAAATCATATCAGACCTTGACATAATTCTTTCTTTATAAAATATAATTTTGAAAACTCAGGAGAAAGAAAGGCAATTTTATTTAACCATATTTTCATTTTTTGTTGTTTTTCCTCTTTTCCTAAGATTCCTTTTTTCATCATTTTTTCCATTTCAAGAACTTTATTTCACTAAGATTTTTTTCCCTAAGATTTCTTTTCCTAGGATTCCTTTTTTCATCATTTTTTTTCCCATTTCAAGAGCTTTCTTTGATCTCTGTAGGATAAGTCTGTTGGCCCAAATAATCTTGATTTTCCTTCATTTGAAAATTCCCATGAGGGGACCTCCCTGTGTTTCTAATTACCCTTTGGTGGTGAGTAGGAGTGTGGGCATAACGGCCCGAGGGGCTGGTGACTGATGTGCTTTTCCCCATGGACTAATCTGCAGAACACCCTGTTAAGATTAGAGCCATAGGTGGGAGTTGGGTGTGTATCATTGGACTCACTCCCTAAATCCAATATACAGTTTGACTCACCCTTTTCTCCGTCAATAAAAAGGCTGAATCTTGCTCTCGAGCAGCATCCTGTCATTGTGCAGCCTGTTCCACAACTCCTGTCTCTTCCCTTTTTGCTGTGGTGTTGTTCAACGCAACATAGAACTCAATCAGGAGGATATTCTGCTAGTCCAAATTAGGCAGAAACCCTCCCTCCACCATATGTCCTATTACCAGGCATAAGCATCCTAGAGATGGGCATGACTCACATACTCTTCCAGAATATTGAGGATACCTGTAACTATTATGTACTTTTTTTTCACGCCAATTATCTTTGACTCCCATGGCTTCAATAGTCACTGTTTATGTTGTCTATACCTCTCCTTATTTGTATCTACCTCACTATTCACTCACCTGTGTGCCCATGACTTGGGGAGACAATCTGAAATACTTGCCACGTGGCTATTTTATTTCTTTTTATTATGTCACATCCAACCAAGGTCTGTTGTTGAGTCAACTCAGTCATGAGCTGAGCTGGGTAGCTGGCATCCCAGTTCCCATGTGCAAAAGCATGAAAATTTGGAGGATGTCGTGGGGATTGAGGATGGATTAACAATAATCACCACTGTGTAGAGGGAAAAGATTTATTCATGGAAGTCAAATGAGGATTAGTCTAAAAGAGACTGGGTAGAAAAGGATCCAAGCCAACTACTTTTCAATTCTCATAGGGTTTGGTTTACATAAAGTATTGACATAGGCAATGGTTTTCTATGAAAAGAGGAGTTACATTGAGACAAGTGCAGTGAAGAAATAAGAAACATTTTCTCCAGGGAATCAGGTTTTGGAGGACATATGTTAATTTCCCAACAGTAGAATTTGTGTATCTTAAACCTGTTATTTTTGATAGGTAGTTTTCACGTGAGGAAGGCAAGAATTCAGGAGATAATTTTTTATCATAAAGAAATACCTTTTAGTCAGATATTTGTGGGTCACTCCAGAGAAGGGTCTTGGGAGGCTTAAAACTTTCATGTGGAGATACCTGCTGATAGATGACCACAGGGCTTACTGCAGGGAGCTTCACAGCAGGTTTCCATCTGCTGATACTGCCTCTGCTTTTTCCTTGCCCCAAAACTTGTTGATGCTCTTTGTTTTCTTTCACAGCACTTACTAAGTGTGGGAAGAATAGTGTTGCTGGGTTGAGTTTGAAGGTCCATAATTGATAATGACATATGTGAGGTCATTTGGCTTTGTGGGTATGGCCTGTGGGATCCACCAAAACCTCCAAATGATAAAACCAATGAGATTTTATCATGTTCAAGACTGTTAAAATTCCTATTTTTTCCAAATCCAAGTCTAAATACAAAAGAACAAAAATTCAGGATTCAAGTAAGTAAATGAAAGATTAGCTCTTGTTTGAACTACTGCTTGATTTAAATATTTAGCACATCTCAGTGGAATGTCAAAGGCTTTTCAAGAGAAAGAAATGAAGATTGTCTAAATTTGTAGAAGACTGTAGTATAAGTTTCTTAAGCCATTATGTTAATCAATCAAGTGCTATAACTGGCACAGCTGAGAGGAGGAGGAAGTAGGGTGGAGTGGTTCTTTTCAATGCGTGATGCTGGGCTTGGAGACAGAGGAGCTGGGAGTAAAGTCTGCCTTTTCTCTCTGAGTGATCTTGGGTGATTTTTATTCTGTCTTTAGATTTTGATCTCCTCCTGCACTCTCTGGGCTTTGGTCTTCTCGTTGGTCCAAGGAAGTTGCCCATATTGTCCTCAAACCTAACATTCCAGAAGCCTTAAACACCATTACAATTCCTTATAAATCCCTGTGAACATCTGAATCAAGTGTAGACTCTAAAGGACTTCTGAGAGCCCAGAAATAGACCCATGCATGTGGTTCTTTGACATGGCTACAAAGAACACAAAATAAAGAAAGGATAGTCTCTTCTACATGGGAAATCTGGATATCCACATGCAAAACAATAAAACTTGATCCTTCTCCTACCTCACAAAAATAAATTTGAAATAGATTAAAAAGTAAGGCCTATAACTGTAAAATTCTTAGAAGAAAACTTAAGAAAAAGTTTCTTTAACATTGGTTTTCACCATGATTTTTAAGATAAGGCATCAATAGCAAAAATAGGCAAGTGGGGATATGCCAAACTAAAAAGCTTCCGTGGGACTCACCCACAACATGGCAGAATAGAAAGGCTGGGATCACCCCCTCCCTTAAAAACAACTATTAAAAGATTAATATGTGATCATAGGAAAATCCAAATGATTCATCCCAGCTATACAGCCCCAGTACTTTTTCAAGGAATTCAAGAGCTAAGGTTGGTGGCTGCTGAGAGGAAAGAACAGAAGTAAGTGAGGGGGAGCTTATTTGGGCTGGAGGTTGACTTCCCAAACCAAGATGGGGGAAATCCAGGACACTGTGAAATTCCCTGGAGGAATTTTGCTGACATAAGTGTGGGCCCAAACCTAACTCAAGAGCAGTGGGAACTCTTAAGACTCTGAACTGGGAAACTGGGAACACCTCAATGGGGACACCATGGTCACCTAAAGCTCCCTTGATTCTCCCCTTGGAAGACATCAAAGAAAAGCTAGGATGAGCCTACTTGGACTACCTAAAAAGCCCAATAGCAGAAACAAGGACTTTAGAATTAACTCATGAATTCTCTGGGGGAAAAAATAAAGGACAAGTATATCCCAGTCCCTCAGAAGTGGCAACTAAAGCAAAGGTGGGGCAGCAATGGCCATTATTGGAGGCCATACTGTTAGGTTGACACATGTATGCCTAATATACACACACATTGCCAATTTTGGACCCAGTGCAAATTAATCATGGAGAGTGAGCCTGGTGGTCCAGACCTTGCCCTTCCCACTGGGAGACCCAAGCCCCATAGAAGGAACAACAGAGAGGTGGCGGGGGAGAGGGAGTGGAGACAACCTAAGCAGAGAATACAGCTTGCTGTGGAACAAAACAAGAGATAGAGGTGACTAATTAATGTTACTTCTCAAACTGAGATGGAGTATTAAAGTACCAGTCCCCTCTCCCACCTTCACCTCATACCAAGGTAAAAATAAAGCTAAATCCCCAGCACCTTAACCACATACATATGTATAAATAGCTATAAATAAAGCAATAAACATGCCTATGAAGCAAGGAGCAATACAACACAAGATGGAAAATCAGAAGAACAGAAGTCCTGGAATACATACAAATGAGACATGAAGAAAAAAACTGACAATGACTTCAAAAACAGTTCAAAACAACAATACTAAAAATGTTAAAAGAGATACTGAAAGGTCAATCAAAGGCAGATAGGCAGGAGCAAGGCACAAAAAGAGTTCTTCATCAAAGAGATTGACTATATAAAAAGATCACAAAAAGAGATTCTCAATGAAATGCAGATGAATTTAGTAAGTGATTAAAATAGAATTAATCAGAAGAAAGAATTTCAACTGTAGAAGACTCAAATGAACAAATTACATAAATAGAAGAACAGAGTCAAGACAAAGGAAAGGTAAGGAAACTCTCCGAGAAATATCAGACTCAATTAAAAGAGGAAACCTAAGAATTATTGGGATTCCAGAAGAAAAAAAATAAATAGGAACAGAAATCTTATTTAAAAAATAATTGAGAGCTTCCCAAACTCACAGAATGAGTTAAACGTGGATGTCCAGAAAACAGAGAGAACACCTAAGTTCTTTTTAAAATATAATTTATTTATTTACTCATATTTCACATCATTGTTCATTTTTGTACAATGTTCACTTTCTCCTCTCAGGTGTAGTACCCATAGATTTCCTACCACCAAATCACCCATGCACCATCGCCATAGTCCCTTGTGCTCTTCCCTCCCCTGTTTTGATCCCTTTCTCTCCGCCTCCCCACCAGAATGTATCTGATTTATTGTTGCCGTTGCCTGTTAATTTTTTTTACTGTTATTATTTTTCCCCCCAATCTATTATTTGGTTTCCCTGTAGTCTTTCTATAAGTGAAACCAACTGATATTTTTCTTTCTCCTTTTAGCTTGTTTCACTGCACATGATTCCTTCCAGCTCCATCCATTTTACTGCAAATGGCATGAGTTTATATTTTTTGATTACTGAATAGTATTCCGTTGTATATAGATATCACATCTTCTTGACCCAGTTATCTTTTTTTGGGCATTTGGGTTGTATCCATATCTTACCTATTATAAATAGAGCTTCAATAAACATAAGGATGCAGGTATCCTTTTGAATTAATTTTTTTGTGTCCTTTTGGGGGGGTTGATTCCTAGAAGTGGTATTGCTGGGTCATATGGAAGCTCCAGTTTTAGTAGTTTGAGTAACCTCCACACAGCTTTCCATAGTGGTTGGACAAGTTTGCTTTCCCACCAGCAGTGTAGGAGAGTTCCATTTTCTCCACATCCTTGCCAACATTTGTTGTTGCTAGTTTTTTTTTAATATGTGTCATTCTCACTGGTATAAGGTAGTATCTCATTGTGGTTTTGGTTTTCATTTCCATGATTGTAAGTGATATTGAACATTTTTTTCATGTATCTGTTGGTCATTTGCATTTCCTCTTTGCAGAAGTGTCTATTTTGCTCTTCTGCCCATTTTTTTTGACTGGATTGATTACTTTTTTTGTTGTTGTTGAGTTGTGTGAGTTCTTTGTAGATCTTTGTGATTAGTCCCTTATCAGTTGCATGTAGTGCAAAGCAAAAATTTTCTCCCAGTCAGTATGGTGTCTCTTTGTTTTGGCTAATGTCTCTTTTGCTGTACAGAAGCTTTTTAATTTAATGTAATCACAGCTGTTTATCTTTTCCTTCACTTTCTTTGCTTTGGGAGATGAGTCTTTAAAGATGTAACTGAGATGTATGTCACGAAGTGTTTTACTTATATCTTCTTCTATATATTTTATAGTTTTGGGTCTTATGTTTTATTCTTTTATCTATTTTTATTTGATTTTTGTGTATAGTGTGAAGTAGTAGTCTAGTTTCGTTCTTTTGCATGTGGTCATCCAGTTTTCCCAGCACCATTTATTGAACAAACTGTCCTTGTTCTATTACATATTCTTTGATAAGTTCTTAAATACAAAAAGACTTGTACCCAAGTACACCATTGTGAAACTATCAAAAATCAAAGATAAAGAAAAACTTTTGCATGAAGCAAGGGAAACAAACTTATAAGGGTCCACAAATTAAGATTTCCCTGGATTTCAGCCCACATACTCTCTAGATAAGAAGAGAGTGGAAGATAATATTACAATCCTAAAAGACAAAAACAGCCAGTCAAGAATTCTTTATCTTGCAAAATTATCATTTAAGTATGAAGGGACAATAAGGGTTTCTCAGGGTAAACAGAAGTTAATGAAGTATGCCACCACCAGACCTCCTTTTCAAGTAATATTAAAAGGAATTCTTTTACAAGAAAATAAAAACTGAAACACAAACTTCTTAGCAAAATGACAACAGCAATACAACCCTATTAGCAAGGGCAAGAATACTATGAGTCAGCAATACAACACTAAGGGAGAGGAAGAAATGGGTAGAATTAGTATAGGTAAATGTCAGAGAGCAGACACCAGCTCATGAACTATATAACACATAAGAATTCAAGTAAAACCTCCATGGTGTAACCACTAACCAAAAAATCCAAAACAGATTCCCACAGACACACAAGCAAAGAAATTGATAGAAATACTAAGGAAAGTCACCCCCTCCAAAGAGAGAGAAATAAAGGGAAAAGAAAGAATAAAAAAATAAAGCAATAAAAAATCACAACCAAAATGATTGATAATAAAAAGTTCATATCAATAATCATGCTAAATGTGAATGGTCTTAATTCACCAATAAAAAGACGTAGGTTAACAATGTGGGTAAAAAAATTCCAGCCACCAATACTTTGTTTGCAAGAGACACATTTAAAACTGGAAGACAAAACCAAAGTAAAATTATAAGCTGGAATAAATTCAGACATGTTAATAACTCAAAGAGCAAATCAGGAACTGCTATCTCATATCTAGTAATCTAGATTTTCAAATATAAAAAGCACTCAGGGACAAAGATGAAAACTATAAAATGATTGAAGGAATAATTCACCAAGAAGATATAACTGTTGTTAGTATTTATGCTCCAAATATAGTAGCACTTATTTATATAGAACAAATATATAAACATACTTGTCAACATATCAATAAAAAATACAATAATTGTTGCAGATTTAAATACATCACTGACACAATAGGATAGATTATTTAGACAGAAAATTAAAAAAGAAATAAAACCTTAAATTAATTAAGCTATCAATTAAATTAATAGAGCAGATAGATTTACTGGAAATTTATAGTTTTCCATTCTAAAAACAATGAATATCCTTTCATCTCCAGTGCATTTGGAACATTTTAAAAAATAGATCATATACTAGGACATAAAACAAGTCTCTGAAAATAGAAATTACATCAAGCATCTTCACAGACCACAATGATATAAAGTTAGAAATCAACCATAAAGGAATTCTGGAACAACCCAAAATATGTGGATACTAAACAAAATGTTTCTGAACAAAATTTGGTTCAGTGAAGGAATCAAAGAGGAGACTAAAAAAAAAAATCTAGAGACTAGTGAAATTGGAGAAACAAGTTACCAGATCCACTGGGATGCTATAAAAGCTGTGATACATGGGAAATTTATAGCAATACAGGCCCATATAAAACAAGCCCCAAAAATGATTACAACAGATATTGCAGAAATAAACAGGATCATAAGAACCTTCTATAAAAATCTCTGTAAACAAATCAGACAACTTACAAGAAATGGATAAATTCTTAGATTCATATAACCTCCCAAGATTGAACTAGGTGAAACATACAACTAGGTGAAACATACAATCACAAGTGCTGAAATTGAAAGAGTAATAAAGTATCAAAAACAAAGTCAAGGGCCAGATGGTTTCTCAAGTGAATTCTACCAGACCTGTAAAGAAGATCTGACACCTATCCTGCTCACACTTTTCAAAAAAATCAGAGGTAGGAAAATTTCCCAACACATTCTATGAGCCAACATTACCCTGATCCCAAAACCAAACAAAGATAGTACAAAAAAGAAATGATAGACCAATATCTCTGATGAACA
The DNA here is from genome assembly GCA_004024925.1 of Scalopus aquaticus. Taxonomy (NCBI): domain Eukaryota; kingdom Metazoa; phylum Chordata; class Mammalia; order Eulipotyphla; family Talpidae; genus Scalopus; species Scalopus aquaticus. Next base: position 80,206 of record PVIJ01005153.1, read on the forward strand.
TAGATGCAAAAAAAATTTCTCAACAAAATCCTAGCAAACCAAATACAGCAACATATCAAGAGAATTGTCCACCATGATCAAGTAGACTTCATCAAGAAGTCTCCATCCCAGGGAAATATGCAAATCAATCAATATCATCTATCAGATCAACAAAAAGAAAGATAAAATCATGTGATCATACACAAATATTAATTCAAAATGGAATAAAGATTTAAACATAATAACCAAAACCATAAGGTATTTGAAAGAAAATGTAGGGGGCACACTACAGCACATCTACCAGAAAGATGTATTTGAAGACTCAACACCAACAGAAAAGGAAACAAAAGCAAAAATGAACAAGTGAGACAATATCAAATTTAAAAGCATTTGTGCCACAAAGCCAAAAAACAACCTACAGAAATGGTAAAAAAAAGTTTACATATCATACATTTGAGAACGTTTAATCTCCAAAATTTACAAAATATTTACACAATCCAACAACAAAGAAACAAACGACTCAATTAAAAATTGGGCAAAGGGCCTCAATAGACACTTCTCTAAAGAAGACATTCAGATGGCCTACAGACATACTAAAAAATGTGCAAATCACTTATGCAGAAATACAAATTAAAACCATACTGAGATATCATCCTACCCCTGTGAGAATGGCCCATATAAAAAAGAATGGAACTAATAGATACTGGTAAAGATGCTGTAAACAAAGAATTCTCATCCATTGTTGGTGGGAATGCAAGGTTGTTCAACCCTTGTGGAAAATGGTATGGTGATTTCTTAAGAAAATAAAAATGGAAATTCTGTATGGCCCAGCAATATCTCTTTTTGGTATGTTATTAAAATAACATGAAAATTCTAGTAAAAAGGATTTGCCTATACCTAAGTACACAGCAGCACTGTTCACAGTTGCCAAGTTATGGAACCAACACAAGTGCACTTCAACAGATGAATGGAAAGAGAAACTGTGGAGCACATGCTCAGTGGAATATTACACAGCTGTGATAAAAGATGAAATGTGGCATGTGGGACAAAACGGTTGGACCTTGATCTGTGATCATGAGGGTAGTCAGTCAAAAAGTGAAAGATTTTGGATGGTTTCACTCACCTGCAGAAAATAAATACCCAAAAAACAATTATATGAAACCAATAGAAGGAATAAAACTGGAATTTGGCAAAAAGCAGATAATGGCTACCAAAAGGAATAGTGGAAAGGGTGAAGGGGATGAGGGAGTGAGACAGTTGGGGTATGGGTATGGGTGGTTTGGGGGAGTGGAAAAAGATACTGAGAGCAAAAAATTTTCATCTTGGAGTTATTTGCTAAAAAATGGTATAGAAATATGTGTTTCTATTTAGCAATGCACATTTTAGTGCCTACCAGTATAGATCTTAAAAAAAAATAATTTCTGCACAGTGAAGAAAACCATCAAAAGATCACCCAGCCATACTGCTATTAGGTATTTATCCAAATAACATGAAAGACTTAATACAAAAAGATTTATCTACACCTATGTACATAGCAACACTGTTTACAATTACAATCATTAAACCAACCCAAGTGCCCTTCAACAGATGAATAAATAGAGAAACTGGAGCATATATTCAATGGAATAACACAGCAGTGAAGAGCAATGAAATTATGTCATTTGGGACAAAATGGATGGGTATGCCGAGTAAAATCAGTCCAAAAGTGAAGACAGATTTTGGATGTTTTCATTCATCTGCAGAATATAAATCTCCCCCCCCCCAATTACATGTAAACAATAGGTGAACTAAAAATTGAACTTGGCAACAAAGAAGAGAATGATTACCAAGAGGGATTAGGGGTGACTGTGGAGGGAATGGGGGAGGGAAATACATGGATTATGGGTATGGGTAGTTTGGTGGAGGCTACAAAATTTAAACTGAAAAAAATGAAAAGGCAATCTGTGGAATGGGAGAAAATATTTACAAACATCTATCTGATAAGAGGTTAATAAGTGAACCCAATAGCAGACTCCCCGATGCCCCAACCAAATAATATAATTAAAAATGGACAAAGGACTGCTGATAGGAATTTCCCAACAATGACAAACAAATGACTAGTAGGTACATGAAAAGATGTTCAATGTCATTAATCATCAAGGAAGTACAAATCAAAACCACAACGAAATATCACCTCACATTTGCTAGGATGGATATTATCAAAAAGACACATGATAACAAATGATGATAAGGATGTGGAGAAAAGGGAACTCTTGGGCACTGTAGGTGGGAATGTAAATTGGGACAGACACCACGGAAAACAGTATGGAGGTTGCACAAAACATAAAAATAGATTTACCATATGATTCAACAATTCTGCTTCTGGGTATATATCCAAAGGAAATGTATTCAAATAAAATCAGTCTCTGGAAGGGATAGCTGCATCCCCACATCTATTGCAACATTTATTCACAATAACCAAGACATAGAGACAACCCAAATGTGTTTTGAAAGATGAATGAATAAATTAGGTGTATATGTATATAATATATATATACACACATATGTAACACATAGTTCATATTTTCTTTATTATATATATGTGTGTATAATTGACTATTGTTCAGTCCTAAAAAGAATATCCTGCCTTTTCTAACAATGTGGTTGGAGCTGGAGTACATTCTGTTAAGTAAATTAAGCCAGACAGAGAAAAACAAACATGAACTTATTTATATTTGAAATTTTAAAAAAACAACAGGCATGGGAAAAATGAGAGATGTTGGTCAAAGGGTATAAGCTTTCAGTTATAAGATGAATACATTCTGATGATCTAATATACAGCATGGTGACTATACTTAACAATGCTATATTGCACACTTGAAATTCAGTAAGAAAGTAGAACTTGAGCATTCTCACCCCCCCAAAGGCAGTTGTGAGATGATGGGTGCATTAATATGATTGTTGTAAATACCTCACAATATATCCTTACATTGAATCCTCACCTTGTATGCTTTAGATTGTATGAAATTTTACTCAAGAATTATATCTTGTATGGAAAAAATAAAGAACAAATAACTTTCTGGAAAGTTCTGTACAGAGGTGGAAAAAATAAAGAACAAAGACTTATGAGATTAGAAAGAAAAAGAGCTATAATCACAGGTATGTAAGGCATTAAATAATGTCTCATATAAGACATTAAATCAGAAATTAGTATATGCAATTATATGGCAACACTTTTGAGAATGTATAGAAAATAAATGACTTTCTAGCAAAATATAAATTAGTGAAGTTGAGCCAAGAATGAATAGATAATTTGCATGGTGTAATTTTTGTGATAGAGGTCGGAAATGTCATTAAAGACTTACTTAGAGATTTTTAGCTTTGACAGTATGTTGGAATCATTTGGGAAGCTTTAAAAATCCCTGATGCTGTGGGAATGTAAAATGATTCAGTTGCTGTGGAAAACAACTTGTGATTAGTTAACAAGTTAAACATAGAATTATCATAAGACCCAGCAATTCCATTCTTTGGAGTACATCTAAAACAATAGAAACAGGTGTTCAAGCAAAACCCATGCACACCCATGTTCATTACAGCACTATTCATAAAAGTCAAGATGTGGAAACAACCAAATATCTAGCAGTAGATGAGTGGATAAACAAAATGTGATGGTGCAATGAAATATTACTCAGTCATAAAAAGGAATGAAGAATTGATACCTGCTCTAACATGGATGAACCTTGAAAACCTGCCAAGTGAAAGAATGCAGACACAAAAGGCCACTTGTAAGTCTATATGAAATGCCAGGACAGGTAAATCTATAGGCAAAGACAGTAGATTTTTGTATCCAGCCACTAGGAGTGAGGAATCTTCTGAGAATGACTGCTAGGGAGGGTAGGATTTCCTTTTGGGGTGAAGAGAATGTCCTGAAACTAAATAGCGGTAGTGGTTCTACAACATTGTGAGTGTACTGACTGCATTGATTATGCACTTTGAAACAGTTCATATGGTGACATAAAATATGTGGATTTTATCACACAAAAAATCCTGATTTCCTACCCCCAAACTATTGAAATCTGAATCTCTGGATGTGGGATCCAGACATTGGGAGGATTCAGAGGTCCCCAAATGACTCCAATGTTGGCCAAGGTTTAGATTGTTGGGGGTGGGCTACAATATAGTTACAGCATGTAGGTTTCTCAGGGTCGATAATATTTTGTATTGTTCTGGGGCTAGATAAGACGTGACAGTTAAAAGATCAATATTTTTAACATATAAAGAGCTCCTGCAAAGAAAATACAAACACCCAAATGTGTCAAAATATGCAAATAATATTTGAGTTGGGCAAGCCTTTATTTATTTATTTATTCAAGGAAAGTATTTTATTTTTTTTACTTTTATTTTCTTTATTTAATTTATGTCCTTTACATTATTGTGTATCTCCCTTAGGTTTCCCACCACCAATTTACCAGTGGACCATCACCATAGTCCCTTGTGCTCTTTTCTCCCCTATTTTGGTCTCTCTTCCTCCCCCTCCCCTGTAGAATGTCTCTTATTTGTGGCTGCCTGCTAGTTTTTGCTTTTGTTTGTGTTTTGTGTGCTATTTTCTACTGATTTCTCGTTTGACTCTCTTATAGTCCTATAAGTGATACCATTCGATATTTTTCTTTTTCCTTCTGGCTTATTTCGCTGAGCATGATCCTTTCTAGTTCCATCCATGTTGCTGAGAATTGTGTTAGTTTATCATTTTTGATTGCTGAATAGTACTCTAGTGTATACATGTACCACATCTTCTTGATCCAGTCATCAATTCTTGGGCATTTGGGTTGATCCCATGTTTTAGCTATTGTAAATAGTGCTGCAATAAACAGGTGTGCATGTGACTTTTTGGATTAATGTTTTTCTGTCCTTTGGACATATTCCTAGGAGTGCAATTGCTGGGTCATATGGAAGCTCCATTTTTAGTTGTTTGAGAAACTGCCATACAGTTTTCCATAAAAGTTAGACCAGTTTGTATTCCTACCAATAGTGTAGGAGCATTCCTTTTAGGAGAAGAAGCCTTGAAAACCTAAAACAAAGGGGTTCAACTTCACTAGTGTCAGGAAAATAAACATGAAAGTAATTGTGATTTGCTACTTTTCATTCATCAGACCAGCAATGGTTAATAGGGAAACAAAGGCCCATGCAGAGATGTGGAGAAAAGGATGTTCCTTGATGTTAATGGGAATGTGACTTATCATTGAAGTTTTAGAAAATGAATATGACAATACCTATTTGAAATTCCATTTCTGGACCCCGCCCTGTAGAAATATGTTTACTGAGGAATTGTTTATAGTGGCAAAAGAAGACAATCTGGAAATAACCTGTACACCCTCGAAGGTGGAATGGTGGAATAATCAAAGTACACTCATACCGTGAGATTTTATGCAGCTCTTACAAGTAATGAGTTCGACAGCTGTCTATTCACCTGGAGGAATTCCATGTTGTGTGCACTGCCAAGATTTTTTTTTTTTCGGCAAATTGTAGAGATAAAAGACCTCTTGGGCATGGCCTAGCTTTTTCTCTTTGACCTTTCTTCTCCCCCATTTTGCTGTGTCTTCAGTCACACTTGTGACTCCTGGAACAGACCTTGTCCATGCTGTTCTAGTTGTCTAGAAAGCATCTCCACCTTGCTAATTCCTACTTATATGTTGTAAGGCAGCACCTCCTCTGGGAAGCCCACCCTGAGCCCCCCTCCATCTGCTGTGTCCCCTCCTCTCAGGTTGCTCTCTGCTGTTGCTGCTCATCCTATGGCCTCTGTGCTGAGAACTCCTTGTGGTAGGAGGGGGCAGGGGGATAGAGGTGTTGAAATGGAGTTGAAATGGAATTGAAGGCAAATTTTGGCCTTTGCCTGTAGGGGTTGGGCTGACCACTGGGAATTGGCTCAAAGGGATGGGCCTAATGTTATGTTCTCTATTACAAAATTATTTTGAATGGACTATTCTGCATTTCCCAGCTCTTTAAAGGTGGTGAGGGTGACCAGATGTCCCAATATGCACCTGGGTTCTCCAGGCCTTGGCACTGAAAGTCCCACACCCAGGGCAAACTTTGACATTGGTCACCTTAAGGTGACCTGAGTAACCTGGTGGTTGGGAGCTTCTTGTGTTCCTCACCTAGAGGGTAGCTTGTTGTATGAAGTCTGGGCTCCAAGGGAAAGAACTTTTCAAGGGAGAACTACTGGGTACTACCTGGCTAGCTGGGGTCAGATTCCTATCACTTTTAGTGAGGCATCTTAAGCCACTTATTTAATTCCATGAGTCTGTTTCCTAATACACAAAATGGGCATAAAAATCCTAAATCAAAAGTACACATGTGAAATAAACAGCATTTTAATAAAGTTAAAAAAAGATTAATAAAAATTCTAAATCAGGTTGATGAGAATTTTCAGTGTGATAATATAAATAAATCCACTGGGCGCTGGGGCCTGATGGTCAGAGGGAGTTTCTACCTCAGTGAATGAACAGTGGGGACTGGGCACTGCAGTTTAACCCTCAACAATTGCAGAGATTAGAGTTGATGTGATTCCCACTTGACTTACAGGAAGACTGAGGCTTTTGGGGGCTGAGGGCTCTGCCCAGGGTTACAGACATGTGTGTGGCTAGACTGAGCAGTAGTTCAGACCCCCAGGGGCCAGGCAGCTCTGGGTGCTGGCGGGGCATGCCGATGTTAGTCGGTCTTGTGTCACTTTCTTGTGGGTCAGGCCTCCCCACAATTATTGGACTATCCTCCTGGAAAGCCCCCAGCTCCATCCTCTGGTCTAAGGCAGTGAGATCAACTTGCAAAGCCAGCAGCCCCTCTGGGTGGCCCAGGGCTTCTTCAGAGTTGGGAGAAATCGAGGTGCTCAGAAAAGTGATCTGAGCTGTGATTCATTCATTTACACAATCATTCCAGTATACATTAATTCATTACCATTTTGTAACCTCCAAGAAAGGGAGTGCTCCACCGGTGAATACCCTAGTCCTCCAGGGAGGAAGGACCACCCAAGACTGTCTGCCTGGAGCAGTCAGTGAAGGCATCCTGGAGGAGGCTGCATTTGAACTATGCCTAGAAAGATCGTGCTGCTGGAGTGGAGGGCAGCCACGGGCAGTACTCTAGCAGAGGTCCATGCCAGTGCTTCTGTGCAGGAGGCCAGGGCCTCTGGGTAAACACTGCTTGGGTCAGGGAGACTTGGCAGGGGAGGAGGCTGTGCAAACCTCCATGCAGACTGCAGTTTTCCTGGAGGTCTAGAACAGTCACTGCAGAGTTCTGAGGAGCCGGGTCAGCCGGCTTTGTGGATTAGGTAGCAGCCATTGGGATTATTGGGGGACTGACTGGTTCTGGGTGTTGTGAGGGCTGAGGGCAATCTCTTTACTTCCCCAGGCCCTGCATTCTGCACCCCTGTTCTTGTTGGTTCCCAGTATCCCATGCTCCTGAGGGTTGGCCCAGGTCAGTGAGGTCCTTGGCACATGTAGGGTGTGGAAGATTGTTGATGGAATGATGGTGGCCTGGATTAGGGACTCAGTGACTGGCAGAGTCCTCAGTGGGTGGAGGTGGTGGGATAACAGAGCACTCAGGATTTGATTTGAATTTGGAAAGAAAGACATTTACTCACCCCTCTGCCCCCACCCCCCTCTTACAGCAAAGGCAAGTGCCTCTAAGCAGCCCTGACAGCTCTTCATCCCGCTGTTTTGCACAATATACAATTTCTTTGCATAACAGACAGAATAATCTCATTTTCTCACTGGCTACACAGTTTAGCTTTCAATCAATTATCCCCAGATACATTAAAAAGAAGTCTCCATGTCACATCTCCGCCTGCTTGGTACTCGGTTTTCCCTGTCAAGGAATTTGCAAATCAATTGCTTTAACAATACTTTCCACAAATTACCTTCCAGTGCCTCTGATGTCACCCTGGTTAATGTGCTCCTGATAAATAATGCATCAGGAAGTGGTGAGGCTTTCTCCCCCTCCCTGAGAAGCAATAAAGGAAACAGCGCTTTCTTGTGATGACCAGCTGGGAGGCAGGTTGGTAGATGGAAAGTGAGCCAGCTTGGTTGCCTGAGCGAGACCCTGCACCTTGGCTTCTGTGTTAGGACACCAGCTTAGTTAGGCATCTGTCCTTCCAGCCTTAGCATGAGTCCAGGAGACATCCAGGGCTGGCCAGTGGAGATGAGGGAAAGTTCTGCTCTTGCTGTGGCCGGTGGGGAGGGAGCACCTTTGACTCCTTGAGACCTCTGGAGAGTGGCTAGGAAGAGAGGGCATCCTGAGCTGGCCACAATCCTGACTTAAGCTCCCAGGGTCTTCAATATTGAATGTTACCATTCCACGCTCAGGGACACAGTAGAGACATTCTGTGTGTGGATTGGGCTGGGGACTCCACTGGGGCCTGGGAGTACCCAGAGGAGTTGTGGCTTTGGCGGAACATCCTGTGTCCTGGTTTAGACAGCACCTGAGCTGGCCTTGGCTGAGGGTGGGATGGTGGGAGGCGCAGACCTCTGACTAGAGTTTGTGCGTCTCCTTCATCCAAAGCTACGTGTGGTACATGTGCACATGAGTACATGGGTGGTGATGCACATGTACTACAGGTGTGTGTGTCAGTATGTGTGTGTGTGTGTGTTTGCTGTGTGTGCGTGTGTATGCGTATATACAGTCACCCCATGAGTGAGATCAGTAGGTGGCACTTCTGGACCCAGGCCCCAGGCTCAGGACCCTGGAAAAGCCATCCTCTGGGCGTGCAGAGTTTGCTTGCAGGAATTTATTTATTCCTCTTTACATCTCTGACTAGTCTTAATCATTATAAGTGTATTTTGATATTGCAAGTTACAATTGCGGTTTCTAGAAAATCAAAGTAAATTGCAGCAGTTTACAAAAGCAGGCACTAATTCCAAGTGAAGCTCTTAGAGTAAGTAGAGGCTCTGTGGTTAGATGGGCCAAGTCTGGCCTCTGTGCTGCAGACCTGGAAGACTGATGGCAAATAGGACAACAGAGCTGCCGACCTTCCTCACGCTTAATGAAAAGTTTCCCCCAGATACAGGGCCACCAAGCTGCTTTTATTTTGTAACCTGCTTTAACATAACACAGGAGTGGGTTTGTGGAGCACATTCTGGAAAGTACTATCACTGGCTGAGGATCGGTTGAGTGGTTCATGCTTCCTGCGAGTACCCCCAGTGCGTGCTGCCCACAAAGGGTGGATGCTCTCATGGGCATGGCTGACTCAGGGGACTGCCTCTCTGGGCTCTGGCGGGGAGGTCGCCTACAGACAACAGTGTTTGGGAACAGGTCCCCACAGGCCATTCGTGACCTTGTGTCCTGGTCTCCAGGCCTCAAACAGGGGCACCTGACCTGATAATTTTGAACTAGAGCATAAAACGGGGAATGGAGGAGAAATAAAATGTGAAATGGTGGAGTCACAGCGAGCGAGGACTCTTCTTCTGGATTCGAGACCCCACAAAACCTGAATTCACCCTGGAGGATTTGGGATCACATGGGCAGCACGTGGGGAATAGTTAGGTATGGTGGGCTCTCTGCTCTTCTATATGTGAGTCTCTTCTTCCTAAACTTTTCAGACCCACTGTCAGAGTGCGCCAGAGCCTGGGCTTTATCCTGCCCCCCACAAGCACATGGCAACCAGGTGGCCAGCACTTAGGGGGAAAAGCAGTTCCAAAGCAAAACCTGAGCCAGTGGGGGGAATCGTAGATGGCCAAAAAGCAGAAGAGCTGCTGGCATGGCCAGCTGGTCACCACTTCCCCCGTGCAATCTGATCGGAAGAACAGGAGCAATGAGTCATAGCAAGTATTGGCCAAGATGTGGGGAAGCAGGTCCCTCACATTCTGTGGCTGAGGAGCAATCTTTGACTGGGGACTGTAGGGCCCAGTGTCCTCCATCTGGGTCTGGACATGTGGCCTGCTGCTGTGCCCTGGACAGCTGTGCAGCAGTGGGTGCTGTGGTCTGGCACAGGAGTGTGAACACTGGCAGTTGTGTGCCAAAATTGAAGAAGAAATCAAGTTTGTGATACTCTCTCAATTTATATAAATTAAAAGGCAAACCCTCACAGAGAGTAGAGAAAGGCAGAGTAGAGAAAGTCTCTAGAAATCTCTCTAACCTATGGGAGTAGATGCCTCTCTTGGGGCTAGGGGGAGGGGTAAAGGAAGAAAAGAAAGGCAAAAACCAGAGCAGCATCTTCACCTGGTCTCTCTAGAAAGCAGAGTTGAATAAGGATTAAACCCTAATGCTTTATTGGGGAGCAGGGCTGGGAAGGGCAGATGGGAGCCTTGAGGATACAGGGGCTCTCTCTCTGTGGGTGCACACCTCCCACCATATGGGTTCCCTCTGAGCCTGTAGGGTGGGGAAGTCACACCTTGGAAGTATCAGAACGAGGAGGAAGGGGGTTGCCAACTCTGTCCCATTTCCTAACTCCTGGGCAGAGGTCACCCCACGCAGCTCACACTGCCTGGACTTTTTGATAGCACAACATCTCTGAGATTGGACATGGCAGGAGAGGTTGGGACTACAGGGGAGCGGCCAGTTGACATAGTCGTAGAATTGCGGCATGGTTGGGTGTGCTGGTGGCTGAGGGAATGGGGGTTGAAGATGAGGTACAGAGAGGCCAAGAGAGTTGAGAAGCTTCCTGGGAGGGTCACGTAAAGGAGTATTAGACTCAAGGGCTGAGAAAGAAGAGCCAAGATTTTGCCAGAGAACGTGTATCCACACGTACCTCAGATTTGGGTGGACTTGAGTTTGAATCCTTGAGCCAGTGATGGAACTGCTCAGCTTCCATTTCCGTATTGGCAGAGCGGCGATAGTAAGAATATTGCAGTTGATCCTTGAACGACAGGGTTCAAAACCTGTGCCAGACAGTGAGGGAGAAGCATCTCAGTGGACACACTTGGCGGACAGTCTGAGGAAGGTACTGATTATTTAAGACTTCTTGTCATTTCTTTTTCCTTTTACAAGGTCCCCATTATGATTTGGCCACTGAAACTAAAGTAAATGGTGGAAGAAGGATTGGTGCCATATAGAAAGAAACATTTTTTAGAGAAGGAAGAAAGCAGAAAAGTCAGAAATGACAATGTATTTCCATAGAGTTACCCTGAATGTGGCTGCCCCCCTGCCTCCCCTACCACCCTCCAGACCGCAAGACCAATCTTCTTCCTCTTCCTGCTCAACATGAATAGGATGAAGGCCCTTACGATGACCCACTTCCAATAATGAATAGTAAGTACAAAATATATGTTAAATTATTTTATTTGAGAGGCTTCTGGTCAACAGCAGGCTATTGGTAGGTTTTGGGGAAGTCAAAAGTTACATGTTGATATTTGACTCTGTGCCCCTACCTTTGGTGTTGTTCAAGCATCGTAGGAATATGAAATGCCAGCCTGACTGGCACTCAACAGTCGTACCCCTTGTCACTGTGTGGGTGCATGGCCCTTGTGGACCCAGGACCACTGCATTTTCCAGCTCAGCTATACTGGCAACAAGTCTTGGCTTGTTGGGAGCCTGCCCTCATCCAGAAGGACCCTCCTCCCCTGGAGGAGAGACCCCTCCTTTCTAGCCAGGCACACCATTTACTTTTTCTCCTTAGGTTTCTCTTGTTTTGACACCTAATTATATGCAGTTTCTCACTCAGCATTCCCTGTGTATTAAGCACTAATTATTTCGTGTGTCCTGAAATAGAGACAACAAAATGCCACTTATTGTGTTAATTGGCATTTGTTTAACCCCCAGGAAACTTGTGAGGCACATAAGTATTATTCCATGTTTGTTCATTAATTCAGACATTTACTGAGGGCTTACTCTCCATCATGGCAGTATGGTCAATTGGGGTCCAGATGTAAGATTGTCACCCTGCCCACAGATCCCACAGGTTATGGGGCACAGGCAGATGACATGCTCGGACTGTACTGTGAGAGGGGTCAGGCAGAGAAGTGAATAGCTGGAAAGTTGAGGGGTGCCGGGGGTGGGGCCCACTGCCCTGAGGGCAGTCTGGGCTGAGCTGTGAAGTGTGGATGGGACTCCATAGGGGGACAAATTGGGTTCCTTTGGGTCCTGCTTCCATATTTGGAGTGAAGTTCTCTGGGCTGAGATGAATAAGCAAGAGGTGAAGTTGGGGCCAGATAAGATTGAATTGGAAAGCCAGCCTCAGCCATCCTTCTACAGGATCTTAAGCACGGGTCACTCTGATTACAGCCAAGAGTGGTGGCGGGGGGAGATGGAAGATAGAATGGGGTACAAGAAAGCAAGCTGGAGGCCAGGAGAAGCAGCGATCACAAACTGTGCCAGATCCAAGGCGAGGCTCTCGTGCAGACCAGCAGACGTGGTCTGGGTTGGAGGTGTCCTGGAGTGGACCAGTTGTCAGTCACGACACCGGCGGTGGCTGGCGCCCTGGAGGGCTACTGTCTCACACTCTGGCCACAGCACTTTGCTTGAGTGGACATCTGGGTGCTTCTGTGACTGCAGTGCCCAGGGGAGTAAGGTTTGCTGACAGAAAGATGGCTTTTGGTGCCTCAAAATGTGATCTCTCTGTTTAGGAAATGTTCTTTTTTATAAAACAGGATGGATATATGTGTCAGTGTGTTATACTTAATAAAGGGCATGGAGTTTCGAAAGAGTAACTCCATGAAATACTACTGAAGGCTCAGAGTTTAATGGTATTTCTCAGGAACTATCACGGCCCTGTGCAAAGAAGTGTCCAAACAGCAATGTTGGACCCCAGTGGTCTGAGACGAAGCTGAGCAGCTGAGATGGCATGAGCACCCCTCATGGGGGAAGAAGACTAAGGGAAGAAGATTAAGGGTTGGAGCCCTCCCTGCCGGAGGCGTGCCGGTGTTGGCAGCAGTTTGTGGCTGATCAGGAATGGGGCGAGGTGTGCATGGTGGCAGAACAGGACTTGTCTGCCAGGGAGTTTCTAATCCAGAGAGGCCAAGCACAGCGGCCCATACTCTGCTCATAGAACACCTTTCCCTACTTGTTGCATAACATTCATGTAGTTCAGTATTTTTTCTTACCCATTGGTACTAGATACAGGGGGTCTTAGCAGGATCTAAGCAATGGTGTTGACAAGGTGAGTGAGGCAAAAGTCACCTGGGGATTTGCTGTGCTCACGATTGTGGGTCACTCTGAGATGGGGTCTCTAGGACAGGGAGCTCTGGCTGGGATGCGGGTTGCTAAAGGGATAGGAGGGATGAGCGTGTGATGGTGTGTGAATGCCTCTTTGCTGAGCAGGGGGCCATGCTCCCCTCTCCCACCATCCTGAAGGACAACAGGGAACAAGACTGTGTCTGAGAGTCTGTGTCAGAGGCACTTCCATCATTATTCCCACATTAGCCCTGGAGGCGTGGGGAGGGCCACCCTTGACATTTTGCAGAGAATAATATAGGAAGCAAACTGTTAGATAAACTGATTGATAAATACTGTTATCTTGAAGCAAACTTTGGGTAAAAACCTTGGATGAGCTTGAAAAGCCCTGCCCCTTGCTCCCTGGGCCCACTGGGATCACAGAAGAGCACACTGAGACTTGCAAAGGGCCTGGAGAAGTTCAGATTCTCAGAACCTAGGGTGAGAGGAATGTTCACTGACCACCCAGTTCGTGCTTGTTCTGGAACCCTCTGTCTACCCTTCACGTTGAATGTACTGGTGCTGCCATTAACATAGGTCCACAAGTCTTATCTCCATACAATTCCAGTTAACCCCTGGACTAACTGCATCTAGTCCTGACCTCAAAAGCTCTCTGCATGGATCCCAGTCACCCACAGTCAAAGCCTGGGTGCTTCCCAGTCATCTAATGAGACCTCGTACTATCCTGTAGCCTTTAGGCCTGCCATGTGCCACTGTGTGCGTAGTTGGCCTTTCCGTCTGGGCTCAGCTGCTCAGGATCTGAGGCTCCTTGGACAGCTCACTATGTCTCTGGGTGGCTGTTTACTCACTCAGTAAATAGGGATGTGGGTGAGTGAATTAGCTTAATTCTAGATTGTGCCTCCAGGTCGCTGGGGAGCACGTCTTCCCTTGAGGTTTGCTTGGGTGCTTAGGATACTCTTAGCAGACCTAGAGCCTGCTGGTTTTCCCTGGTAGGGGCCTGTGTATGAGGGGGACATTAAGGCCTTCTTTATTCATTGGGTTCAGGTCTTTGGCAGATGACTGTGTACTTCAGGGTGTATGGGGTATGTAAGGGTACTTCAGGGTGTGTTCTTGGGAGTATACTCCTTATGCAAAGTGAACAACTGACTTGCCTGGGAATTTAGTCTCCAAGCCCAGTGCCCTTCTGGTGGAATCCAAGGCTCAACTCTAGAGATTGGATCTATGAACCTACATCAATGGTGGTACCAGTACATTCAATGTGAAGGGTAGATAGATGGTACTAGAACCGGCATCCAGAACTCTTGTGGTCAGTGTACATTCCTCACACTCCTGATTCTGCATATCTGGTTCTCTCCATGTCCTTTGTAGTTCTCAGAAAGAAGTGAGGTCCTAAGCAAGTTAGAATGAAGTAGGTAAGCCTTCATGTAGGCGGAAGGAAGGCGTGCCTTGCAGAGAGCCCCCGGGTTCCATTTCATCATTTCATTTACTCTTGATAACAGTGCAGTGATTGGTGGACCTTCCATGAGCTGTGCTTGCTACAACTCCAGAATGAGAGTCTTCTGTGCTTCTGGGCTCAGGGTCTGGCCCACAGGTGGAAGAGATAAAAGGGTAGGGATAAAACTCTATGGAAAGACACTATAATGGCCAGTGTAGATGGGCAGATTATGCATCTTCAAATGTGATTTATTGCAAAATCAATAAGCCCATTACAGTGGTTTAATCTCCACCTTTTAGAACTGCTTGCAAAGTTGAGTTGCTTGTTGCTGCACTAGTGACTATGTGGCTTAGACTGCAAGGCTGGAGGGGTGGGTGAAAGTGGCCTTGGGGATTTCCTCTCCTTTGGGACCCTGTGCTCCACCCTATGACCTCTTAGGTAGAAAAAGCAGTTGCTAAAAGCTCTTATGAATGTATGTGTTAAGATAGGGGTGGAAAGCAAGGAGCATTTCTTGACACCTATGGTGATATCATAGATACAATTGTATCTTAACAATCCGGTGAACTAAGTGTTGGTACCACCATTTCACATAGAACATCCATCATTCCCCTTGCTATAGAGCAAAACTGCCCCAAATTCAATGGCTAAAGTACACAACTACTGTCAGTCTAGCTTAAGATTCCTCTGGGTGGGTTTTCTGGACTGGGCTAGACTAACCTTGTTGGGGACTGCTTATGTGTCAGTGGTTGGTTGGGGAGTTGACTGTGGGCCTGTTGGTCCTCAATGATCCTATTCCGGTGCAGGTCAGCTGACTGTTGGCTGGGTCATGCAGGTCACTGACAGTGCATCTCTCCTTCCAGCTGGCTAAATTGGTCTGTTCCCACATGAATGGCAGGGTTCTAGAGCAGCAAGATCCAAACTCAGTCTGGACACAGTGCCACTCCTGCCACAGTCTATTGGTTAAAGCAAACAATTGCATTAATCCAGAATGTCTGGAGAAGCTGCAGAGGACAGGTCATTTTTGTAACATACCACACAAGGCAATTGAGGTTCTCATACTTCAAGTAGCTTGCCAAGGGCATACATCTAGGATTAGAGCCTAGCCTGTGTTTTTCCAATACTGTGTGTAGTATGTGATCCCAGTGGGGAACCTCCACTTTTAAAGAGAATCAGATACATGAATAGGTAATGTGGAGTTGGGACATTGATGACTGATGGTGAATGGGAGTTTGAGAATAGATGGTGAGTTTTTAGATTGCTGTGTGGAGGGTTTCCACCATAGTGTGGCTGTTGACTCCTGTGGAGCTGTGACCCCAGTGGGTGTTCAGCTCTCCCCATCACTCCTCTGTCTGTTCCCTCCATGTCTACTGTCTTATTATTCTATCCTCATTTTGTGGGGCTGGGAGGAGTGTGTGTCTCATCTCAGAAGCTATGTGCCTTTTCAGAAGTCAAGGGGTTTCAAAAGACAAATTCATTTCAAGCAGACTTCTGTTTGCAGTGCTCACAACTGATACTTCCATATATGCTATATAATATGCTGATACTGCTGTTTCTTGATTAATCAATTTTAAACATCGTCTATTGACTTCAATGGAAAATGGTGATTTAGCACTGCATGGACTTCCCTGCATTGGCCCTTCCCCACTCTTCAGTACACTTTTCTCATAGCTTTTGATAAAATCGATAGTCAGTGTTTATGCTACTCTGACAGTAAATTTTACTGCTGAGCAAAGTGGACTATGACAATGTTTCCTGGACTTAATATTTCCTGGAGTCACATTTCCCCTTTATTTGGTTTTGTATAAACCTATATTTACTTTTTAAATTGTTTTACCAGATCAGTTCTATGTGAATCAATATTATTTCCCAATTAGTCAAATTGACTTTCTATTAATTTCCCTTTCCCCAGGACTTTTCATGGGGGCTTGCTGATTCTTCTTTGCTCTGTAGGCTATGCACAGCCTGCCATCTTCGAGCTTCACTTAGCAGCATGCTTGGGATAGAGTCCTAGGTCTCCACATTTCCCTTCCTGCTTTACATCATCAGCAGAAGCACATCCCGTTCCTCCCTGAATGAACTCCAAAGCATGGGTTAGCATAAAAATAAAGAAAACTGAAGAAAATACCCCCAGGAGAATCTGGAAACGGAATGGGGGAAGGAGAAGCAGCCATGCCTGGTATAGTTATGGGTTGAAAGCCAGCCTCAGCTGATCAGGGCACACTGGCGTGAAGGGACACTATAGAGTTTGTCCTGCAGCAGGCTGCCATTGTAAGAAGGGTGGAGTGGAGGGAACCTTAACTCCAGGCATTATCTAGGTCAGGTAGTCCCTGGTATGAGCCAATAGAGCAAAGCACACAGCAGCTTGTGGCACACACTGTAAGGGAGGGTTGGAGGATGTGGACGGCACAGCACTAGGGCTGCTCCAGTCTTCACTGTGCCTCATACTAGGTGGGCAGTTTGGCAGTTGTATCAGTAGGCTTCAGTGTTCATCATGGAGAAGAGAAATCACTGTAAGTATCTATGCAATTGTTTGGGGGGACCAAAGAAGCAATTTCTAGGTAGGGTTTCTTGGAACGATTTTCAGAACAACACAAAGCTTCCCATTAAGGGGCCACTCTCCTTAGGAAACTTGGACGTGCTGACAGCCTCGGTCTGGTGTCCCTCCTACCTTGACAGCAGGCTCCCAACACCTGGAAGCTGAGGACAGGCCCTCAAAGCTTCCTTACAGGCTCAGAATCATAGGGAAAGAAGCTGCCTTCACTATAGTTTTAATTTTCAAGAGTGCTTTGTGCTTCTGTTATTTTTTTACAGAACTCTATTCTTGTTCTGTACCTGTGATATCTTTCTAATTTAATTTTTCCTCCTTTTTTCTTGGTTTGGTTTCATTTTGTCTATATTAGAGGATTGCCCCAAGTGTTTAGAGACTGTTGGCTGCTAAATCATATTTTAGAATGATGCACTCTCAGTGAGGAGGGAGCCGTTGGGGTAGTGGGAGTTGGTCAAGTTGAAGCTTTGCCATTTAGTGAACAGATGATGATGGGATCTTATCTTCAGGGATCCCCAACAGCAGGTCTTGGTGTTCTCTTTCCAGAACAATTGTCATCTATGTCTTCTCTCAGGAGAGGACTGAGAGGTGGAAGTTACACTATTTTAAGTGTGGTCTTCTCTCATACAGTTTCTCTTCTGCATCTCATACATACCCCTTACTGTGCTTGGGCCCCCCAGGCTGGAGCTTTCTGTCTTAATTTTTCCAGAAGCAAACCTTTGATGTCCTACCTTTGGAGAAGAGTCATTAACTTTAGGAGATCTTGAGGGGGCCCCCAAACTTCCAGTGTTATCATCTATTTAGTTCCCCCTGTCCCAGGACTCCGCCCCCTCTGCCCCCAGGCTAGCCAGGATTGTGTCTGTTATCCTAGCATAATTAATGATATCATAATTAATGATAATCAACTCATTGAGTTGTCCCAAATGGAATAATATATTTTGTGGCTCCTCTCAGTTTCCTCCTAGCCCTTGGCTTTCCTATTCTATGAGTTGGAGCTAGTTAGCTACTTGCCCTGGGTAATGCCTCTCCATTTCACATGGATAGCTTCCAGGTTCCCTGGGTTAGTTCTACTCCTCTGTGTATTTTCTAGATTCTTAAACATGTTGCAGTTTTGTATTTTCTGCTGTCTCCTTTCTCATTCTCTCAGCCCTTATGTATCTACGTGGATTGGAACAGCTCAAGTCCAGTTATGTGTGGATTTTTTTTTTCAATAAACACGGTTCTCCACATCCATGAATTCTATATTTAAAAATTCAAACCATCTCAGACATCCTCATTTGGTTGAATGTAGTGGTTGAACCCTCAAGAACACAGAGGACTGACTTAAGGGACTTGAGCATCTTCAGATTTTGGTTTCTGCAGGGAGTGGGTCCTGAAACCACATGTCCCAGGCAAGCTGTTCTTCTGAGGTATGGTACCTCAGAGATTTACTGCCTCATTACTTCGTGTTGCTGTCATGTGCAGTTCTCTGGCTCTCTGGGTATTTATGATAAACAAGATGTGAATTGGAGTCCTCTATTGCCTGGCATGGGGCTTGTGATGGAAGAAGATAGTAGTTAAGTTTCCTACCCAGAAGGGCTTACTTTTTGGTGAGTAGTAACTACAGGTTTCTGGCCCAGGAAGAGGACTGTTTTAAGGACCTGCCAGGCATCTGTGGCTACAGAGGCCAGATAGGAATAAAGGTGTAAGGATCAGTGGGTACCTCTTTAGCAGCTTTGTAAAGGAGAAAGTGCAAAGAAAGTGATTAGAAACTTTGTAAAGTAGGCAGGCTCCTCCTTCTTCCCTCCAGTGGCTAGAGATACCCCAGGATTTACTTCTTTCACTCCGGAAAAAGCTACAGCAGCATTGGGTGGACTCATAGGGGCCAATTCTAGTTTGCACACTCCTGGAACATAATGAGAATTTTCCTTCATAGGTCAGATTTGCATAAGTCATGACAAGAATTTGGTGGATCCACAAGCCTCTCCCCAGTGTCTAATAAAACTGAATTCGACGCATGGCAGATCCTTCTCTGCCTCATCAAGCCAAGTGGGATTCAATTTAACTCAGCTCAGATAAATGTGTAGAGTATTTTTGCACATCTTCCCTGCTTTAGTTTTCCATGCTGTGTAACAAGCCACCATGAACTGCAGCTTTGTTAGCTTACAGTGCTGTATGTCAGAAACTCAGGGGGAGGCTGGGTTCTCCTCCATCAGGGACTCAGGAGGGGGAAATAGGAAGTAAAAGTTTTAACCAGGCTGAGTTTTCTTCATGAGATTCTGAGGAAAAATTTATTCTCTCAATAATTGTTTTAAAAAATTATTTACACATAAAAATTAAATATATTTAGAGTGGCAGAGTGATGATTTAATCTCTATACATTGTAAAATAATCACTGCAATCAAGTTGATTAACATATCCATGATCGTACAGCTACAGTGTGTGTGTGTGTGTCTGTGTGCTTAAATTAAATTTAAAATATATTTTTTTTAGCAAACTTCAAGTACACAACACACTATTATTAACTGTAGTTGCCATCGCCATCCTGTACATTGGCCTCTCCAGAACTTACTCATCTTGCATCACTTGAATTTTGTCCCTTTGACCAACACCTCCCAATTCCATTTCCCAGTGCCTGCAGCTGCCATTCTACTCTCTGCTTCTCTGTGATTTCACATTAGTGAAATTCTGTAGTATTTATCTTTCTGTGACTGGCTTATTTCACTTAGCATAATGTCTTCCAGGTCTGTCCATGTTGTCACAAATGGCAGGATTTCCTTCTTTTTTAAGTCTAAATAATATCCCATTGTATATACATACCATATATTCCTTATTCATTCATCTGTGAAAGCATGCTTGTTTCCATATTTTGGTTATTGTGAAAAATGCTGCAATGGACCTGGGAGTGCAAATATACTTTTGATGTCCTGTTTTCATTTCCTTTGGTTATATACACAGAGGTAGGGTAACTGGATCATATGGTACTTCAATTTCGGATTTTCTGAGGAATCTCCATGCTGGGCTGAACCAGTTTACATTGCCACCAATAGTGCATGGATGCTCCCTTCTTTTCATTTGCCAGCACTTGGCCTGTTATGTTTTTGTGGATGATGATTCTCACAGGTGTGAGATGATTTCTCCTGTGAGCTTGCTTTGCATTCCTTGGTGAGAGTGATGCGGAATCCCTTTTCACATCCCCATTGGCCATTTGAATTTCCTCTTTGGAGAAGGCCTTTGCTCACTTGCTGTTTTTGCTGGTGGAACTCATTTCTTGTGGTTGTAGGACTGAGGCCCTCTTTCCTTATTGGTGGCCACCAGGGGCTGCTCTCAGTTCCTAAATGCCACCAGCACTCTCTGCCCTGTGGACCCTGAATCTTCAAGCTGGAAGAGACATGTTTAATCTTTTTCATGTTTCAAATCTCTCACTTCCTCTCCTTCCACTAGCTGGAGAAAACTGCTTTGCAGGGCTCCTGTGATGAGGTTTGGTCCATGTGGGCCATCTCCCACTCTGGAATCAGCTGTGCCATGTGACATAACCTGACTAGGGGGGTAGCACCCATCACATTTATAGTCCTTGGGTTCTGCAGTGTGCACACCCAGGTGGAGATCTTGGTCACAGCTGAGAATTCTGCTGACCACATGCCTGAGCCAGGTTCCTTGAGGGAGAGGGGCTTGATCTCTGGAGCCAAACACTCTCTGGGGACACGAGGCTGACACAGATGACCTCTCTCTGGTGTAGAAAGTGTCAGGAGAGCCACCTTCTACTCTCAGTACTATCACTAACTAGCTGCCTGTCCTGGGGCTCAGTTTGTAGATGACTGAGAGGCTTGGACTCCACTGCCAACTCTGGTTGGTGGGTTGTGGGTGGTTGGGGTGCTTATTGAGGCCCCTGAGAATCATCCTGACCCTGGCAGGGAGAATGCAGAGATTGGTGTCTACCAAGGACACTTAACGACCCCTCATGTTACCTACTGTCTGACCTCTAGCCCTTCTGTCTCATTTGCTCCACATGTTTACTGACACACGCTTTCCACCCGCCGAGTTCATGCTGAACTGTCAGGAGGCTTTTGTAAGCAGGGTTTTCTAGCTGGCCTGTGGCAGATAAGGTCCAGGAATTCAAGTGGATACAAGGAAGGAAAGGAAAATGTACGTTATGCCCACCGGGCCTCAATATCTATTACCAGGCTGTCCGTGTACCCACAGCCCATCACTCTTAACTCTGCTGGGTGGGTGCCATGTGCCCCTTTAACAAATAAGGAAGTCATGGCTCAGAGAATTCCAATCACTTATCTGGGCAGAGGCATAAAAGATGCCACTGTTGCTCTAACAGTATTAGGCATTAGGGGGTCTGATCTCAGGACCAGAAGAACACAGGGAAACCTGTTACTCTTGGCTCTCCCACTCCTGCTTTGGTGGTCATTTCCACTAACTGCTCTTCCCACTTTGGACAGGGAACATGCTGCTTGAGTGCAGCAAAGAAACACCCCGTTTGCATGGAGGAAGTTGAGAGAAGAAGAGTCAGGGCTGGCTGCTCCTGGGTTTGATTCCTAATCACTTTTTCAATCCCTGGTGCCTTGTGAAATAAACATGATTAACTGGGAGCTGGTTTTTGTAGCTTGTGCAGAGGGACGGCCCTGAGCTGCTGTGGATGGCTCATTTGATCAGAGGTGGTGATTTCCTCCTCTGGCCTCTGTGTCCAGGGCAGATAAAATGGAAGGAGGGCGGCGATGCTTAATTAACCCTGTAATTCTTGCATGGGCTAATTAGCATATAGATGAGGTGCTCTCCAAGTCTGTCTCGGGAGATGTGTCCCCTGTGAGTGGTGCTGGATATTCCTGGGTGGTGAGGCTCTCCAAGAGAATGCTGAGATGGTGAGGGTGTGAGGGGGACGGGGTGCCTTGCAGATGGGAATTTCCAGGGCTATCCCTCTGCCAGTGCTTGAGGACATTACCAGGGCTGCGTGGGTTTCTGATTCTTTGGGCCTGGCTCTGGCCCCTACACTAGGAGTCCTGCCCTTTGACTGTGCTGAGCACAGAGCTCAGGAGGAAGAATTATTTAATATTTAATGGCTCCTTGGAGGTGCCTGACACCTTACCATTCCCTGGTCTTGGTATATTCAAGCTTGGGGAGTTCTGGAAGCTGCGCCCCTGGAATCTCTTCCTGGTCCTCCTGTTCCTCCTCCCCCCAGTGACTAGGTCCTGGGCACACACAGCACAGCTGCTCATTTTAGTGGTGGACTGAAGGTATGTACTCGTGGGCATGGCAAAGGTGACCTTATGTGGCTAGTGTACTGGGGATGGGCTGATATGTGGGCTCAGGCAGGGCAGAAGCAGGACAGCTGGTGAGCCCCATGCCCCACCCCTCTCCTTCCTAGTCTCTCAGGGCACCAGGTCACCTCCTGCTCTTACCCTCCCCACTCCCTCCCCTTACAGCTCTGGGAGCTCTGCCCACTGTAGAACATAGGTGTGGGGTTCTGAAAAAATGAAAACATTTAACAAAGTCCAGGTTTGAGCTCAGTCTGGGCTGAGTGTGTGCAGTTTGTCCCGGGCTGCACACGCTGCACAGGAAAGTACGATGATCCTGCCTGGCACCTGCTCCACTCCCAGACACAAGGAGAGAGGAGCACACAGACATCACTGCCAGGGTAGCAATGACGACCTCTCCTACCCTGACCACCCCTGTCCTCTCGGATCCCTTGGCCACCATTTTTGAGCCCATTTCTTGCCTGGCATAGTGTGGTATTTTACTAATAATCCTGTTTGTTCATCTGTGAAGTGGGCATGATGATAACACTTCATAGATGCTCTTGGGTCTCACAAGTGGAGCCCCACGTGGTGGACCCACATGCCCATTTTACAGATGAGGCTGCTGGGGCTCAGAGTGGACTCAGCTTACATGAGAAACCAAAGCTGGGGCATCACCGAGTCAAACACAAGTCCTGTCAAGGTATGCATGTGTGTCTGGGATCACTTCCGCAAAAAGGATCCGCTCTCTCCAAGATGTTCAGAGTAGGCCTTCTCTAAGTTCGTGTCATCTTGGGCTTGCAGCACTGTGCGCTTTGAAAAATTGTTACTATAGCACGCACCCCCAAAACATGGTGGCAAACAGACTCTAGGATCAGGCTCTCACACAAAAAATCGATTTATGGAGAAAAATATCCCTAACTTTGAGAGCTGACTCGAAGAGAACCGGATACCCTATGCAATGCAATCAACCCTGGGGGTGCTTTAGACTTAAAAATAAACCGAAGAGTCGGAGTAAAGAGAAGAGAAAAGACATCGGATTCCACACAAAGGAGCAGCAGAAAGGAGAGGTGGGCGAACCGGCTTCCCCTGAGAGCCACTGAATACAAGGTTAGAAACTGCGGTGAGGTCCGAGGGCTCCAGCCAGCCGACTGGGAGTGCGACCCCCACTCCCCCACCCCACGACCCCCCTCTCTTCCCTGCGTGGCAGCCCTGAGGAACAGGAAAGTGGGAGGGTCACTGCTTCCCATCCCCCACCTGGGCCTAGGTAACATCTTAAAGTGGAGAAAGTCCAAGCAAGAAACATCCCCCACTGGTTGCTAGGTGATAAATTAGCCAGAAAAACCGGTTAGGCCGGAAAACCTCCTGCAGAGACCACCTCAAACATTCTGGGCTTTAGAATGCAAATTGATCCCAAGCTGATGGGAGGGATGGCATTTAAGGACTATTGAATGACAATCCCCAAAACCCCTCCCATACCTGTTGCTGAAACTATCTCCTGCTGAAACTATCTCTGACCACACCCTCCCAGGCAAAGTGTCAGCATTTTGGCACCCAGAGGGCGGCAAAAACAAACAAACAAACAAACAAACAAACAAACAAACAAATAAAATAAAAAAAGACCTCAGGAGGTGGTAAACACGGCCCAGCACTTGCCAAACCCCCAACTTCTAGGTGACTGCACACTGGCACCCTGGAAACTAGGGGAGGTGTAACGCTGATCAACAGCCACCCACAGCCTCCACCCCTGCACCCCTTCGTGGAGTAGCAGGCCCCAAGCAGCAGAAAAGAAACTAAGACCAGAGGCTCCCAAACCCTCCCCACCAGACATAACCCCAGGGGCAGGAATAACCCCAGGCAAACATTGTAGGAAAGGGGAAAAAAAGGGGGGGGAGGAGGGGAGAAAGAATAGAAAGACTCCCAGCAAGGTCTAATGACAGAAGCAACAGCAAGACAACAACATCTGTCACTGGAAAGGAGGGGCTGAACCCCAGCAGGACCTAACCAGAAACCCCAGAACCTAAGAACAAAAGGACTACAGAACTCCAAATTCACATCTCCCCAATACTTTTTAAATTATTATTATTATTTTTTTATTTTTTACTCTTTTATTATTTTATTATTATTATTATTATTATTATTTTTTAAACTTTTAACCTACCTTTTTCTCTTGGTCCTTCATTCCTACTTTTCTTCATCTCCATTTCCCTTTCCTTTCCTCTCCCTGTTTTTGTTTTTGTTTTTTTCTTTTCTTTCTCTCTTTTCTCTTTTCTCTCTTTTTTACTACAAACCACCCCTTCATCTTCCCGAATTCAACTCGGAACTGGAAACACACTGGAGACACACCACAAGAAACACAAAAATTCAACAAAGAAAAATAAGAAAATCCAGAAGATACCCAGCCACAGCCAAGGCAACTCAGACACTAGGGAACCACAAACACTCCTGAGCAAGTAAAACCAGGAGTCATGCCCGCCAGCACCAGCGGAAAGCTACGAACAAAGCAAAGCAGAAAACCAACAACAGGAAAGAAAAAAGTCGCAAATGACCCTCAAAACAATACACCACAAAAAGAAAATCCCTCTCCAGAACCCATTAATCTGGACATAGAAGATTACATCCACCTAACAGATAAAGACTTCAAAATAGCCATCATAAAAAATTGATAGAGTTAAATGAAAAGAAAAAGAACTGAGGAACGAGAATGAATGCATAAAGAAGAAATTGAAGGAACTGGAAGATTTAAAAGAACTGAAGAATGAGAATGAATCCATAAAGAAGAAACTGAAGGAAATGGAAGATTTAAAAACATTAGTAGAGGAGGTAAAGAAATCCAGGGAAAGTCAGAAAAGTGAATTAAAAGATATGCAGGGAAGAATAAGCACTCTGGAAGATAAAGATACTAACAGAATCAAGGCAGAAAAGGAAAGAGAAAAACAAAGGAAAAAGAATGAGGAAAAGCTTCGAGAACTATCTGACACCATGAAAAAAGGAAACGTCAGAATCATAGGAATCCCAGAAGGAAAAGAGAGAGACAAGGGAAAAGAGAAACTTCTCAAGGAGATAATTGAAGAGAAGTTCCAAAACATGAAAAAGGAAACAAAAATCGACATACAGGAAGCCAGACGATCTCCATATTATTACAACGAAAGAAAAAAAACAGCAAGACGTATGATAGTAAAACTATCGAGAATTCAAGACAAGGAAAATATATTGAAAATGATGAGGGCAAAGAAGCAAAGAACCTATAAATGAAAGCCAATCAGGCTGACATCAGATTTCTCTGAAGAAACACTACAGGCAAGAAGAGATTGGAGGGACATATATAACATGCTACATGCCAACAAATGTCAACCAAGAATACTCTACCCTGCAAAGCTCTCATTCCTCTATGAAGAAAAAATATGGACCTTCTCTGACAAACAGAAACTACAGAAATTTATCACTACCAAACCCCCACTCCAAAGAATACTAGAAGAAGTCATGAAGACAAAACCAACAGAAGACCAGGAAACACAGAATAAGGTAAGAATTAGAATCACAAAAGGGTAAACAAATAAACAAAAAAATATGGATGACAGTATATCAATATTAACTCTAAATGTAAATGGTCTAAACACACCAATTAAAAGACACATCATAGCAGGATGGATCAAAAAACAGAACCCAAACTTCTGCTGTCTACAAGAAACACATTTAATTGCGAAAGATAAACAGAGTTTAGAAGTTAAAGGATGGAAAACAATCCTACAAGCAAATGGACCAAGAAAGAAGGCAGGGAATGCTATACTTATATCAGATAAAATAGACTTCAAACTTAAGAAGGTAAAAAAAGACAAAGCTGGTCACTACATCGTGAAAAAGGGGACAATAAAACAGGAGGATACAACAATCATCAACATATACACCCCAAATGAAGGAGCACCAAAATATATCAGACAATTATTATCATCCCTGAAAACAGACATTAAAGAAAATACATACATAGTAGGAGACCTCAACACCCCACTTTCTCTATTGGACAGATTAAGAAGACAAAAAGTAACCAAGGACATTAAAGCTCTAAATAAGGACTTAAACCACATGGGATTAACAGATATCTATCGATCACTTCACCCCCGAAAAATTAAATACACATTTTTCTCAAGTGCACACAGAACATACTCCAGGATCAATCACATATTAGGCCACAAAACAAACCTCAACAGATACACTAAGATCAGAATCGTACCAGCCTTCTTATCTGATCATAAAGGAGTCAAACTGGAAATAAATCATAAAAAGGAAAACAGAAACCTCCTTACCTCATGGAGACTGAAACCCACATTACTGGAAAACCAATGGATCAACGAAGAGATCAAAGAAGAAATTAAAAAATATCTAGAACTGAATGACAATGAGGACACAACATTCCAGAACGTCTGAGACACAGCAAAAGTAGTAATAAGAGGAAAATATATAGCATTACAAGCTCACATCAGGAAGCAAGAAACAACCCAAAGAAAAAATATAATGTCACATCTCAAAGAACTAGAAAATAAACAACAAAAAACCCCAAAAGACAATTTAAGAAAGGAAATAATAAAAATCAAAGTGGAAATAAATGAAATGGAAACTAAAAAAAAATCCAGAAGATTAACAAAACCTAAAGCTGGTTCTTTGAAAAAATAAACAAAATAGACAAATCACTAGCCAGGCTTACAAAGAAAAAACGAGAGGAAACACAAATAAATAGGATCATAAATGAAAAGGGAGAAATCACAACGGACACAGCAAAAAAAAAAAAATAATCAGAGATTACTATAAACAGTTATACGGAAAAAAGTATAACAACCTAGAGGATATGGACAAATTCCTAAAACTATACAATCACCCCAAACTAGACAAAGAAGATATAGAACACCTAAACAGACCAATCACAAGTAGTGAAATTGAAACAGTAATTAAAAACCTCCCCAAAAACAAAAGCCCAGGACCAGATGGTTTCACAAATGAATTCTACCAAACATTCAAAAATGAAATAGTCCCTATATTACACAAACTCTTTCAAAAAATCGAGAAGGAAGGAGTACTAC